>JWJB01010262.1:0-18953 GCA_000812895.1 Rutstroemia sydowiana
TTTGATAAATCAAAACCAGATAACACTGTGTATCCGATCCGGCAGAATTTATTAGGCCGTTAATGTTCATTTGGCAGCGGTGTTCACTTGGGCGGTGAACTCTTCTATAAATTATACAATAAATATACCTAGGTAGCCACAATGTGGCTTTAATTATTCCACTACTTCGTAATTTTTAACTTATTTCCACTTATTTCCAAGTATACGCAGGTTCTGAGGACCTGAAGATCTTTTACCATCATCATCATCATCACCCTCATCTATCCTCACCGTCACTCTCCTCTTAAATATATGATTGAAAAGTGACGTAAACACGCATACCTAATACCATTACCATATAGTATGGATTTTATCTTCATAATAGTATTTTATTACTATATACAATTGTTTGATTTATTATATACAATTTCCCTTGCAAGACCAAGTTCTTCTCTAAAGTACATAACAGCATAAGCTAGCTACATTCTCAATCTCTCCGCATCTAGCCATCTCTGTACCAAACTTATTAATTCTTGACCCGCTATATTTCTAGATTCCGTTCTAAGCCAGGTCTGGATTGGCAATAAGGTTTCCAATAAGGATTGCAAAGGTTTGGGAAACAGCCAACTTTCAAACCTACGCTCTGTCGATAAAGTCCGAGTGGTAAGAAATTCGTCAATTGCTATTGATTGTAATTGCTCATGTTCGACACGCCATATCTCATGCTTTTTATATGCGAAGAAGATGATTATTCCGAGTAATAGTAGAAAGGCAAACTGGAGAACCAGAAGAATGTAGTTGAGCACCGATGGGATATATGACTGTTTGGTGACGCGTTGGTGAATAGCAGCAGCTCGAGAAAAGAGAGTTCCAGTTTGGTCTGTCTGATCTTGTTGGGGTTTGTCCGTTGCTGTCAAAATTCTCATGAAGACATCTTCGAGATACTGGGTCGAATCCAATTCATAATGGATACATCTGCTGTTTGGCCACTTCATAGCGGCAAGCATGTCGTCCCACCAAGTCAGCCTATGGGCAATGAATCGTTCATCTTCACCCATCTCATCCCATCTTAACCTGTATTCTTCGATGGCTTTATACTTCGGGTACACACTGCTGAATGCCAAATCGTTTGCGACGAGAAACTCGCCAACCCACCCTCTCCCCGCAAGTAGCAAAACACCTGGTTGTTGCGCTGCATCGATGATCGTTGACAGATATTCTCGTCTATATTCAGTTGTGAATTCTACTTCGTGGGTGATGAATGAATAGTCTATAACATGCAACCATTCAAATTCGCGATTGGCTCTGGCTGCGAGATGCGTTTTGCCAATTGCTGTAAAGCCTAGTATTATCTTTGCTTGTTGTCTCCCTTCGAATTTGGGCATACCGCCACCTTGCTGTCGCTTTGAAGGTTCTACTCCCGCAGAGGTCCCATGGACTTTCGGGGGTTTAGATGCTGCCATCGCAATATTGCAGCTTGACACAAGACATATTTGCGATTTCTGGGAAATTTATACGAAATTGTCATGCGGCTTCCTGTATTCTCATTTTGATTGTTCACAGCTTCGCTTATTTGGTTCCGGACACTTTGGTTGTAACTCACCAAGCATTGTACATAAAAATGACAGGAGATTTGTTGCAAAGCATGGTTTAGTTGAATGAATAATTTGGTTGTCTGCGCAATTGAGCGCACAATGAAAACGTCTATTGAATACATATTTTGTTGTTTTCGACTTCCATTGTTATCGACATAGTACTCTTTCTTCACGCCACACAGCATTCCTAGCGATGGCTTCACTTGCGATTTAGTATCACAAGGCATGCATTTCTGAGTCATTAAAGTCCCATGTTTTAAATTAATAAATTTGATTGGAACTCATCACCTCACTCTTTACGCCACCAGCCGGTATTACAGCAATACTTCGAAGTAATGTGGGCGGGCCCGGTGGCGCGCGTGTACTACAGAGCGGCTAGCCTGCTGTTCGTCTACAAGCATCCACGGAGCAGATAAGTTTACTAAGGCAAAATGAATATTCTAATTTGGTCATCATATTCCGAGCTCGTATTTGCTTCCACATCTGGCAAGACTATGGCAGGGGGTGTATTAGCCTTTAGCACGTGCCTAGCTGAGGTATGCTAGCATAATATCGAAGGATGGACCAAGCCGCTTTCTCTATGAGTGGGATGTTTGTTTGCCGAGCCTATAAAGATGGTTGTTTGTGAGATTTGTTGCATATCTCTTCCGCAGGTAGTATTGGAGTGTGCTCCACTCCCATACAAGTTCAGTAGGCTTAGATGAGATTACAACCGGATCCAAAGTTCTTGGTGATATCAGACAAAATGACTGTGTGCGCTTAATAACTCCACTCTCAGTCTGTATCTTTTATATACCTTGCTCTATTGAGACTTCTCAGTTAGGTTAGAAATTCAAGCGGATTTGATATTGTATGGTGTTGTATAGTGAATAAAGGTCTCAGAAGAGCATCTCGCATGATGAAATATGTATGGTGGCAGGCAGCAGGTGCAGCAATCAATTAGTAGAACTTCAGAATTCGCATTGCAATAGACACTCTTTCTCTGTTCAATTAGTATTGGACAGCAATGACATGCAATGAGCTGATATTTTATTGGATAGAATTGTATGTCCTTAATATCTTAGTCACTTAAGCCATAAGTCTATAACTCTAAAATACTTCTATATACTAGGATATAGCAGTTGGTTTTACCGACTTAATAGAGACTCATTCAACTAATCTGAAAAGCCTATTGCGTGGGCGTAAAGCATATTGCCCTGAAATCCAGGCCATTATAGATCTTGAAATAATACAAGACAATAATTTGCAGGATACCTTATGTGATTAGGGCTATGCTATATATAAAAGCTTTCTGGGACATAACTCCTGACATTTTTCTTAAGTTTGGATAGCATCACAATCTTTATATCAAGTTGCTGATAAATATCTCAGTTGTGATTGCTTTTTTCTGTAATCAATTGTGATCAGATTTTGTCCGTCTAGTGCTAATCATTTATTATTACAAAACATATTTTCTGTGCTTCCGCACTTTGTTTCTATGACCTAAAGAGTTAAGGCTTGTATAACTCTTTGATTGAAGATATTGTACTGAAAGAAATTTATGAACCCAGTAAAAACTTTCCCGTTTGTCCCTTAATAAAGGAATGTTTCCATCTATCGATATTTCCGGTAGGAAAAACTTAAAGGACTGCAAAATCCGAAAATTCATACAAAGAAAATGCATCAATATAGCCAAAAGCTTATGCCTTTGTACAAGTTTCAATAGAGTTCTTATTCTACGTCCGCCTTACCACCGTCTATTATTCTCTAGAAATCTGCTTGCACTTTACATTGCAGCGGGTATTATGTCTACTACCAGCACCGAAACGCACAGTCGTGGATACTCAGATGACTTGCCCCCGGCGCAAGTTCTTGCTGTCCAAACACTACGTAAGTTGCGAAAGGCTCGAGATTAAATTCGGTATATGCTGATAATTGGCTATGACAGGTGGTCTTATCTACGAGCATAGAACGATTCGTCCTAATAAATGGCGCCCAGACCCAAAGTTAACACCCACGAATATTGAGTTTGATGCTTACCTTGGTGGGGGATCTTTTGGCAAAGTATTTCGCGGTCGGAATCGAGACACCAATATACAATATGCGTTCAAGGTACAGGTCAGGCGAATCGATGAAAATCAAAGAAAAGCCGAAATTGAAAAAGGCGACCTAAGCCCAGCACTCACACGTAGTAGCGAAGCATCTATTGTATCACCTAAAGCAGAAGGTCGTCTCAGTTTGATCCAAAAGAGACAGAATGAGACGCGAACTTCCCTTCAATATGTCAAGTCGGGCCATCCAAATGTCTGTAATCTCGAGGCATGGTGTGAACTTAACATTCTAAAATTCGAATGCTTTCTTTCTGTTTTTGAATTATGTGATTGCGGCACCCTTCGAAACCTTTCTGATAAATGGACCACAGACGACGAGTTCCCACCTGAAGGTTTCATTGTAAGTTTATTTTCGTTCTACTGGTCTGAATTTATGGTCTTTGATTTCCCCCTCATCGATTGAACCTTCTATCGTTGAAACCAAGGCTGGTCCTAATTCTTTTGGGCATGGAATCCTTCATATACCGAAAAGAATTGCTGATTTGTCGCTGCCATAGTGGAACGTTTTCGAGCAGATATTTGATGGATTGGCTTTCTTGCATGGAGAGCATCCAGATTACATGCATAAGCCAGAGTTCCAACCTCTTGTTGCTAGCACCGTATTGAGAGATTTCAAAGACGACAACGTATTCTTCCAGTGGCCAAAAGTAAAGGGCCCAGGAAACTACTATCCAAACGTCAAGTTGGCGGACTTTGGAGAGTCTATTCATTTACCAATCGGCGGAAAGCGAACTTTTCGGTATGGGAATAATATCTGTGAGCCCCCAGATGATGCAATGTCCACTAAATTCGACGTGTGGTCAGGCGCTATAATGGTTTGGTATTTGGCTAATCGGGGCTACGTTCCTGAGGCCCCTACACAAGATATCAGCGAACCAGATGGTATGACTACAAAAGCGTTTTCTCTTGCATACAAAAAAGCAGAGCATAATGACCCAAGAAGGTTAGAATGGAATCACCTACGCGATCACTTGAGTGAATACCTTGAGAAAGAAATCAAATGGGTCTTGGTTTTGGATGCGGATGCTAGGCCGGGGGCAGCTGAAGTACTTAAAAGAGTGAAGAAGATAAATAGTGAGATTGGAACTCTACTTTATAGAGAGCTGCCTGAATGGGTGCATATAAACACCTTTTTGAAGGACGAGTTCACCAAGACAGAACTAGCATACTTAAATGGGGATGAAGTGGAAAAGGAGAAGGATTATCTTGATAGGCAACGACTAAGGTTCGATAGACATAGGCGGCGAAAGTTGCTGAATCTGAAAAGAGTTAAGCGGCGACGCTTGCATTGAGGTTGGAAATTACGAGTCTATCGAGGGTAATCACGAGGCGATTATCATACATTACAAATCTCACATTATAACAATAGAAGCTATAACAGATAGTCAAGCGATTTAAGATCTGTAGATTGAGTATCGTTTGGTGGTACTGGAAACAATCTGAAGTCTTGTTCCTACCGTCCCGTCGAGCAATAAACATCTATTCCCTGGCAAACCACTTTGTGAACCAAGTAATTGCCTGATCTTTGGCAACTTCCGCACATTTCATTTGCTCCTTGTCTGCGGGATCCGCCCTAATAGCAAACCCATGCTTTGCACCCTCAATAACCACAACTTCGTTACCTTCTTTCTCCTCCAAAAGCGCCTTGATTTTTTTCACGTCTTCGATTTTGATACCCAGATCCACATCTCCGATACTAATGCTCAAAGGCTTCTTCACCTTCTCCCAATCATCCTAAAAATGCAGAATCAGTAGCCGCGCCAACTTTGGAATGAGAACGAGCAACCTTTACTGTCTGTAACATCTAGAGGATCTAATTACAGCAACGAAGGAGTATGTTGAGGCTTGGAAGGATGAAAAGAAAATTAGATATGCTTACAGGAAATTTCATCTTCGAAGGATGTGCTGTGAATCCAACGTCTACTGCATTTTCCTCTTGACAAAGTAGAATCGTATACTTGCCGCCCCAGCAGTATCCCGCACTTCCCAAAGGCAGAGCGGAAGTTTCAGGTGCAGATCGGACATCGGAATGGAATTTAAAGATGCGCGGCTTAACAGTGTTTTCACCGTTTGAAATCATGAATGGGACGGCGGCGATAATGAAGCGAACCAGATAGTATGGCTTGAGAAGGATGGTCTTCCAGAGCGGTGCTGGCTCGAGAATGAACTCCATTGCATGCATTGCTGCTGGAGATGCGGCATGACCTGTTCAATCTTAGCACACGGCTCGTCCTATTTATGAAATGGTTCATACCATTCATGAAATCAGGTACATAGACAAGAAACCCTCCCTCTTTAGCATAAGAATCAGCCAATAGGCGTGCGTTAGCTAACTCCCATCCAAAGATATCCGGAATGATTACGACTACGCCTTTTGGAGTGGTTTCTGGTTTCGCTGTGTAGGTAGGGATGCCATGCAGTGTTGACACTTTTCCAGTGGGTGCTCCTGTCTTGATGGATCCCCGGAGACAATCAGAGCATGTGACACCTGCCGGCATGGTAGCTTCGATCAAAGCGCTAGGAGGGAGAATTTCACAAGAAAAGTCGAGGATTTGACTCGAGGTATCGTGGATATCTCGGATTTGGTCTGCTTCAAAGTCTGAGAGTGATGTTAGATAGTGCGTCGATATGAAAGACTTAAGCTGTGAGAGAGAGATCGATATTTATTGCTATGGAACTTACCTGTACCTGAAGTATTTCGACTATGAAATATCAATCAAATCAACCTGTAATAATTGAAGGGTTTTAATAACCTTTTTAGTTTGGAAATATCTCAATATTAATATAGATGATTGCCATTTTGAAGTCGGCACATCGGCCATCATTTTCAACCCCATTCGGAGATACCGGCCGGTCATATAATACCGGCGATACAACCCAGCGATTACATGGGTTGCGTCTCGAAAGATACATTCTTGATTTGTGGACAATCTATGTGGTGTTGAACCTCAACTCTCACGTAAATCTCGTCTAGCTCAAAATTCAAATTGCGACCAGGCAAAATTATTCAAGTCTAACTTGCTTACTTGCCTACCTAGGCAGGTAGATATTCAAACCCAGGATCCAATGCTGCACGTTCTTGTAGTACACCGTGATAACTAACCTTTTTGGCTTGAAGTGTGGCCTGAGTGAGGTAGATACACGGATACATCTATCACGTGTTACAATGATGTATTACTTACATGCCAGCTACGCATCAGGTTGGCTGCTTTCGTTCGGTTCTGGTCAGCTTACTTGGCCCACTATTGTATATAGTGCAATCATTCAAAATGTTTCTTCTGTAGCTTATCTTTCATACAACAAATAAGTGCGACTTTATGTTGACATAAGAGTCTGGCATGGACAGGAGCACATCTACTACATAAGGCAGCACAAGACATTTAGCCGTTGATAGATAATTAGAGCTTTGCTACTTCAAGCACAGTTTGGCACGAATGACCAGTGACTAGGCACAATAAGAGACCGCAAAATAAAGTAAGCTGAGAGGCAACTGAGTTGCGTGTCCCAATAAGGAAATAACAATTGCCCCACCGACTAATGATATCCCACCAATCCCAGAAACAGCTAATAAAGAGTATAAAGCAATGGCCATTTGAACTCCTCTTGGTATAATATAATTTGTTGATAAAAGCGCGTTGCTGCTCACCTTTCCTATTGAGCACCCCTTACAGAATGGCGCGGAGTGGGTTCTTTGTATCTTCGTATTTGACCCCTTGCCCCCAAACTTCATGCTGTAAACAGTCTAGGCCTCATGATCGAAAGCCTAGAAACCTGAGACATCTTTGTTCCGATAGCAAGCCCAAGGAATATATAAATCCAATGCCTTGTCTCTTGGCGTTATGACTACGCCTCTGCTCAATTAATGTTGTTGATGATTCATCTATAACGATCGTACATCATATTCTGATATTTGTCGCACAGATATACTGATCATGCCACCTGCCATAGATATTCACGCAGAGGTAGATACACTACCTTCTCCAGAAGTACTTTTTGAACGTAGATCCTCAGAATATTGGAATCGCCACGATGAGAAGTGTACCGAGCCCGAGGCAAGCGAAGGACTTCTCCCAAGATCGCAGTCTAACAGCAATTCCTTCTCGAAGACTAAACTCTTTCTCAACAAATTCGCCTTGTCTCTGATCACATTTCTCCTCTTTCTCAATGCCTTGCAGATATTTCTGATGCTGCATATCCATTTCAGAACTTTGAAGTCATGCCTCTCTTCTCCCGGTAAGCTCCGAATTATTTCTTAAACCTCTATCCAATCTAGAAGATCGCATCGGAACTAAAGAGCACTAATTCATCATTGTGCTTCAGATATTTCCGAACTCAGCATTCAACATACTCAGCCACGGCAGCTCTCCCGCCATAGCATTTTCAACTCCCCTAACGAGACTGAAGCCAATGAGGCCTGGTATGGGATACGAGCAGGTCATGGTGTAGTAGCGCTACCCGAACAGTATTCTCTTGAACATCATCTACCACCGACAACTACTCATACTTATGATGGAGACTCCAAGCCAAAAAGGATCTACTTTGTGGAAGCGTATCATGCTATGGTGAGCCACCCCCCTATTAGCTTCATCCTTGAAAGACAATCACTAACTCGCCTTTCTAGCATTGTGTTGTATGTACCCAACCCATAAACTATTGTTTCAATATTGAACTAACAATTAGCCCCTATCCGGGGCTTAAAAGCGCATGCTCCGTACCCTTTACTATGCTCAGCAACACTCTCTTCCCCTACCACACTTCACACCAGCAAATCATGATTACCACTGTTTTGACCGCCTTCGACAATATATAATGTGCAATCCAGATTATACACTTGTACCAAACGTAGCTGGACATGGCAAGACGGATTTCCGACAACCGAAAAAGATGTGCCAAGATTGGGATGGGTTGAGAGACTGGACGGAGAGGTGGCATGGGGATTACTATGATGGATTTGGGCTGGGAGGGTGGGAGAAGGTCGAGCAGGGAGGGTGGTACGATGATCAAAATTTGTTTGCGAACTATAAAGCAGGGGATGGATTGCCGGTGGGGGAGCTTTAGAGCTTGGTGCAATGAGCGAAAGTGTGTCTAATCTCAACATGTGAGGTGAAATATCATGATAATGAACAGTTTCTTTTATATGTAATTTCATATGAGTACTTTGTGCCCGCAGAATATTAAAAAATGGCGACTATAAGTTAAAACGGCGATCGGATTATAGATGATCAAGAATTCCAGGTATATAGTTCCTTGCAAACTTTTGCACTCTCCATTGTCGTGAAATCATCCGATGATTTTTTGGGCACTACTTGAATAGCAAAACTTTGCATGGTATGCTCAACTGTCGTGGTTTCACGAACATTAACGGAGGAGAGCCCGCCGGTAGAAAGCTGGCGAGTGAAAATTACATGCCGCACTTATGGGAGGTGGTTCGAAGGAAATAACAAGAAATAAGACAAACAATGGTTCACCAAGCTAATAAGAGCAAATTTGGTCAAGAAGTTATTTAACTCAAGACCAGAAAACATAACGCCAAACGCCAGTAAAACAATTTATGAGTGTATCCCCGTACCAACAATGCCAACAACGGCAGTAAAACAAAATATTGAGTGCATCCCCGTAGAAGAGACGCGTACGTAGTAAGGACAGAATGATTCTAGGTACCCAAGTTTACTTCTTAGTGCCTTTATCAGGTTCTAGCCCACTCTAACATACTGACTAATTCTCTTGGCTACTCCTATTTTGTGCCTTGCTGCTAGTAGCTTCCGCTTTATTGTGTTCTCGCAGATTGCCTACGGTTGCTTTTCGATGGATTCTTTTATCCTCATCTATTTAACGTTAGAACATGATCGAATTGGTGGATATGATCGCCTTACCGGTCGCCAAGTTCTTTCCTGGTCGCAACTCTTCTCGCGCCTTTCCTAACAGCTTTTTCAACGCAGCCTCTCGAGGTTCTGCAGTAAAATCTAACTGATACAACGTCGCACGGATTGCTTTCGATTTAGGACTGAGCTCAGGGCTGCTACTTGTGTCTGTTATCTAATGTTAAGAAATGGTTCAAATAGCAGAAGTATGAACTTACGGGATGCTGCATAATTCTTGTTCTTCGGGGTAGTTGGCCTACTAGTACCGGCTTGATCCCCAAGCCCACGGGACGTTGTGGATTCGGATTTTGAGGAACTGGACCATCTACTTTTCGCGATCTGGTTGGTAGAAAGAGGATCAGAAGGAACTTTTGGACGAGAGCGAGAACGGGATACCGTGGAATTGGGCCGTGCGGATGTTATTGGTTCTCTGCTCCTCCTTTGATCTGTGTCTCCGTCAGAGTAGATGGAACTTGATGGTCTAGGTACAGGCTCTGCTTCTTGTTTGGCAATTGCTGGCTTTTTACTCTTCGGTGGTGATGGTGGTGATTGTCGAATATTCTCGTTAACAGAAGAAACATCCGAAGGCTTGGGTTTATGAGACTGGGAGGGGGGCATTGTGTTGTAGTGATTTGGAATTCGATGTATGTGAAACTAGATGCGAGAAACTGATGAAATTGTAAATGTTGGAGAGAAGATATGCTTCCAAGCAGGTGGTATTTATACAATTTACAAGAACAGTGTTAGTTGGATTTTGTAATAAGACTATAAGTGAAAGATTGATTTTTGTGGATAACAATGGGCCTCGAGAGAAAAGATTTAAGAGTCACTACTTTCTTGAAACTTAGTAGCCCCGATTCTAGGAAATCTAAATAAAGCTGGTGGCAAAAGTGGCTGTCAACAAGAGACCACGAGAGACCACGAGAGACCTTGTGGTTCACAGATGCATTGGGAAGAAGTTAATGAATTCATGTACGGATACATGTTCGGGCTGGTTCGCTCAGGCAACATCCGGCAAGATCGTGAATTGTCGGTTATGCTTCTCAGCCCAATCAACTGTGACAAGAAAGCTCACTATCAATGATGAAAATAGAAAGCCAGGAGAAGGAGCATATAACAGGAATAGATGGACGAGTATCTTGAGGCACATACTAATGGCTGAGCCCCACCCAACTTCAGTTGCCATTTTCCAAGATGCTGAACTATCAAATCCACATCCAACACAAAGGATGTCTAAAAGGTCTCCACTGCGAAGGACATGCATATGAAGACCTTCACACAAAACAGCCTCGCAACGTATCTCTTTAACGTCCGATTCAAGTGGGCTCAGAAGAGCCCCAAAGATATAAAAGACGTCACTTGAAATGGAACACAGGCGTATATCTAACAATTTCAAAGATATGACTTTAGAAAAAGTTAGTTGGAAGACAACTAAAACTTTATCCTCTCATATATCATTATCAAAACCGTTTGTGCTATAGGACCAATGTAGCTCGTCCTCAAATGTTTGAATTCTCCATGAGCCACCTTCTCTGGTAGGAAGCAAAGACCTTGACTAAGCTTGACGTAATATACGAAGTCTATTTCCAGTATCATAGGACAGTGGCGTGGTACATAAGCATATATGCAGGCCGCTCAACCAACATAGGTCTTGCAGAAGGCCTAATGGGCATTCTCGAATCCACACCTTCGAAACACTAGTCTGTTGGTTCGACTTGCTCATCAATGACTGAGTGTACTCCTCTTTTTCAACCTCCTCCTCTGTATAGTTGCTTTTCCCTTCCGCGTTTTAATCCTGCTCAAGAATCCATGTCTCCGCTTCCTCACAAAATGACTTGGACTAAATGTATTTCTCGGTCCGCAGCGAACTTGCGTTGCGCCAAGCGCAGGATGTGTCGATATTTTGGGGAGTAAATCGAGCGCCACAGGTGGAGAGACTACTTGGGAGATAGAAGTGATAATTGGAGAAGGTTTGAAGGCTGTAAGGAAGATGGTAGGTCGTAATGGAGTGATAGATGTAAATGTTCTGTGACCTGTGAGCGAGGAACGAAGAGGGGTTGGTTGGTGGTAAATTACCTCCTTGGACGTAGGAGCTTCAATTGTGAAGCAACCGGCAGCGCGGTCGAACTAGCTCCAATTCTATGGGAGCATCGTAGACACAACATTTTGCGTAGTCATGGAGTATCTTCTAATCCTGCTTGAGATGGAGGTTGTGAATAATTATTATTGAAATCGAGAATCGCGCTAGCGGATCGGTACCCGCATTATGTTGTCGCAAAAAAAAAAAAACCTAGAAATGCACCCCGATTCTTTGAAATTTGTTCTACCTACTAGTCAAACTAACCTCTTGCAAATTTTTATGTACATATTCTATGGAAGATATACCTATTTAAAGATAGCCATCACTATTTAGACTTCAATTCACCATGTCGGCGTTTCCTCCTCACAAATCAATTCCATCGATTCCTGTATCTCAAGAAATCGCCCTAAAATACCTTCAAGATTATCTTACCCTTACAGCCAGTACGCCATACCTTTTGCCAAATGCTAAACTAGAACCAACTGGACCTACTACCGGCAGTAGTCACTCGAGCATTACTATACATAATCTACAACGAGTCGAAGCTGGATTGCGCGGGGAATGGCTTGCGCCAACATTAGAATTGGAAGGAGAAGACGATGAGGCTGCAAAGGGCTTGGAAAATGCTACGCCGCAGGGTAGTGGAGAAGGCGATCAGATGCAAGTGGATGGCTGGCAAGATATGGAGGAGTTCCAGAGAGAACAGAGTATTGAGGAGGGGGAGGTCAATCCCACAGTACGGGCCAGGGCTATGAATAAGGATTTGGAGGTGGAGGTATCAGCAAACACAACCGAAGGTGTTTCGCCACAGAAAGAGGATGCTGGAATGTCTAAGAAGGATAAGGAAGTACGGAAACTTGACAAGAAAGCAAAAAGAAAGGCGGAGCAAAGAGAGAAAGAGATGAAAAAGCAGGGGTTAGCTGTCCGATGAATGCAAATGGAACAATTGCGAGTCACGAAAGAATTAATGCGATCGATTGAGGCCAAAAGGCTTTTTTTCTCCTATATCATTATATAATGGTATATAACTACAACTCTCTACCACTGGCCTTTGCGACCGACTCATCTCCTGCCTTCTCATCAACTGCAGATTGGCTATCCGACTTCCAATCTAAAGCACCAAGTCTCTCAGACAAAATGGGATGTGAGAAATGGTAGCTTGCATACATCCAATCCGCGTCCATTGTGCTCAAGTTTTGAATCTGCAACTTGATCAATGACCGAGCCAGCTCAGCCTTATATCCTAATCCTTGCGCGAAGGCATCTGCTTCAAACTCGTATTTTCTGCTGAGGATATTCATCAAGAGCTTGATTACCGTGTCCATTGGGGCAAGTGCATCAGAAAACAGGATGAAGCCGATTATTATGGGGAATTCATTGTGGAAACCAAAGGATTGGTATAAGGATCGGTTGTTGATGAAAACGGAGAACAAGGTGAAGATATAGAAGAAATGAGCCTAAAGAAAGTCAATAAAATCCTGCGAGGTCTCGTTCGAAGCTCCCTTACCTGGGAAATCCCGAAAAGCTTCGTAGTGTGTCCACGACTCCAGTGACCAAGTTCGTGAGCCAAAACCGCAACAATCTCTTGAGTATCGCTTTTCTCAATCAAAGTATCGTAAATAACAATGTGCTTCTTCCATGGTAGACCAAAGAAGTAAGCGTTGCTATGCGCACTACGCTTGCTGCCATCAATGACATGTAATTCGTGGAGAGGGAAGTTGAGTCTTTTAGCAAGTCCCTCAACGCCATCCTTTAGTTCTCCGGGTTGTAATGGAGACAGCTTGTTAAACAAAGGCAAAATGGTGATAGGGTATACCGTAATCATGAAAACCTGTAGCCCAGCACCGAACATCCATAGATAATAGAAGAATTGATGGCCAGTCTTTTGAATGATGGCGAGGAATGCAGCTAGAATAGGCGGGGTAAGAGTGAAAGCCAACATTTGTCCCTTCAACATATCCGTAATGAAAAGCTTAGGCGTCTGCTTATTGAAGCCGAATTTCTCCTCCAATACAAATGTTTGATATATGGAAGTTGGTAGCGAAAGAATCTGCTGAATGACTATGAATGTAAGGACGAAGACTATCGAATGGGAAATCTCCCCCGAGAATCGAGTTGGTGCGAATTGTAGGAGCCATGAGCCAGTAAGATCCCAGAGCTTGGGAAGAATATCGTAGTAGATGAATGCCGTGTTTTGAATCTGTCCATAGAGTCCTGCAACGAAACCGAATTGTGCTTTTGCCCGTCCATATGCCTATTGGGGTCAGTTTTTGGTTTTGAAGAGATATATGGTAAGGCTGACATACCTGACTTTTGTCGAAAACTTCCTGAGAGACTTCATTTGATAAAACTTTTGGTGGGCGAGTTTGCTTTAAGACTTGGTATTGACGCAGAGAGAGAAATCCTTCGAAGAGATATTGTGCCAGAGAAAATCCAACGATGAGCTTTTTCCATGGGAACAAGGGCCTATCAAGGAATCGCGCAATGCGCTGGTGCAGGTTAGTTCTGCTTGATATTCAAACCGCCATGTTCAAAGTTTAAATGTAAACATACCTGTAGAAAATCCATTGCAAACACAATATTATTTCGAATATGTGATGTTGGTTAATGGGAGTTGATGATATGATCCGAAGAGCTTTGCATGCCTTACTTACTTCACTTACTGTAATGTGTCCATCGCCTAAAGCTCTTACCTCAGCCTACTAGGGCAGGCGACATAAGTATTTTTTGCTTTTACAAATGTTTCACCAGAAATGAATAATATTTTACGGTACCGGTATTGACTCTCTGATTGGAAATTATAATACTATTTTTGTTCGGACTTGTATTCAAGTGATACAATCCCTACTCACAATCCAAGTGGCTCTCTCCTTCGGTGGGATATACTTCGTTGTCGAGCATGTCGAGGTGCCAGCAATCCACAATATATCTTCCACCATCTAAATTCAGTGACCTCTCCTTTTCACAAGTCGATAGTTTACAAGCAGTTCTATATTGCATAGGTACATGGTTAAAGTTCAAGCAGTTGACGACTAATCATGCCATCGTCCAGATTGTTCGATTTCAAATCATTATGAGAGCATTGGAGCTACCTGACAAAATCCTGCACGGCGATATGCAAGACGATAGATGTGAAAGAAGCTTCGCGCCGGATACTTCCATTTTCAAGTCTGAACTTGGAAGGTATGACAGAAGTACTATCCGCTTTACCAAACCACGCGCCTCATACACTGGCCGATTTAACCGTGAGGTGGCTTTCTCTAAGCAGCTTCTTTTGCAATCATTGGTCAAACTATATAGCACTGGTGGAAGATGAACACAAACTTTATCCAATATTCTTTTTCTGCCTTTTTTTTGCTTATGCTTTGCGATCGGCTCTTATGCGCACCGACTGCTACGTCGATGACGGGATGTCTGAGCGCCGACGATAACATCTCATGGACGTCAAGATTTTGCACTGGGCATCAAAAATTCTGCCTTGTATGCATGCTTACAAGCATTTGGGCCCCTGATCCCAAGTAAGAAGATATATAAACCCATGAGATATTAGTGTTGAAAACAAATTCCAGACATACCAAATATTACAATTAAAATTCAATAGCTAGACAACAATTTCAGCAAGCACATTAAATTTGTCGATTGATTGAATTAAGACACATACTATTACAATAAGCGCATCGCCAATATGTCTTTTACTACAGAGTCTATGAATGAAAAGACATCTATCTCTACTCCTCACATGTCACTAGAAGAATCTCTAATCGCCAGGCATTCCTCTCGAAGCTTCCTTCCCACCCCAGTCCCTAAATTGATCATTAGGACCACACTCAATCTCGCACAACACGCCCCTTCTAATTCCAACGTTCAGCCACACCGCATCTTCATCCTTACAGGCGAGCCTCTCCAGAACCTCAAGCAAAAGCTCGTAGAAGCCGCTTCCGAAGGCACTCCCAATATTCCGCCGCTCCCCAAAGAGTTCACCCATTACCGCTCCGTGTTAGGCGCTCAAGTATATGGTGATGGCTGGGGACTCGCGCGCAACGACACCGCCGGTCGTAACGCGGCCGTCTTGCATAACTATCGGTTCTTCGGTGCCCCATGCGCTGCGATTGTTTGCATTGATCGAAGACTGAGCGGTCCCGACATGGTGGGGGTTGGGGCATGGCTACAGTCTTTTCTTCTGGCACTCACAGAACAAGGCGTGCAAAGCGCCGTGGAAGTAAGTGTTGCAGGATATCCCGGAGTTTTGAGGAGGGAATGCAATATTCCAGACGATTTGGAGATTTTGTGTGGTGTGGCAATTGGGTACGAAGATCCAAATTCAAAGGTTAATCAGCTGAGGGCTGCCAGAAATGCTATTGAGGCGAATGTTACATTTTTGGAATGAGGGTCCTGCATAGATGGTTACTGCATTACGAACTTTGTACAGAAACGGATTGGACTTTTGTATGGATCACCAGGGGGTGCAATAAATCTATCACCACAGCACAACATTTAATTGTATATATTCTTTTCTTATACAAAAATTTGTTCAAATTCAGATTTTTCAATTACAATCCTTAAGTTTCGAATAATAATTCAGCTTATTTGATTTTATAAAAATCGATCAAACATTCAAATTGTTATAATTCTCAAAATCTCAAGTGGTGACAGATTTATTGCACCCACTGGTGGATTAGAATTTCTAGAGAAGAATTTCCACTTTTCAAAAGTTGTTTACGCATGTTACATAGGGGGTTTAAATATGTTTTTGAGTCATTTTTTGTCCTACCTTTGGCCTGTGGCTAGCTGTGATTTGTGAATACATTGACGCAGAATTTTAACCCACCGAGCATCATAACCTATCATTACCACTCGCCTCCCTACTGTACATCCCTCACCTTAACTAACCATCAGCACCAAACCTCCAAATCCTCGACATCCTAATAAACTACACCCTTCACAAAAGGTGATTTAGTCCATAGACCTCATTTTGCCTGTCTTTCTCATGTCATTGGAGTTCTCATATCTCCAGTATGTGGGTTTCAAACTATCGAAAAGCCTTCTTCACATGCTCGAAAATTAGCAATTAGCGCGGTCGCAATTTTCACCAGATGTACAACAAACCCTCATTTCTTTATGAGATGGGATGGATATCCACTCATTGTATTATGTGGTTTGGGACGAGATGAAAGTGAATCAATACCTCGCTGACTTATGGTGTTCGAGATAGGTAGGGCAAGTAGTTGGGGATATATTCTGCATCTAAAATACGTACAACACGACCTCCAAGGCAACGCCAACCCTATCCCAACATGAATAATACTTTACCAAGCTACCAAAGCAATATGAAGTCAGCGAAAACGCCCTGCATCGCAAATAACGAAGGTATTTAATACCGGTAGCGGTACCGTACAGCTCGAAATCCACATTCCAAGCTTTTTCCTCGCATACCTATTAAAACGCCCATCCCGTCCGTCCGCTACTAAACCAACCAACTGACACAACAACTACAACAGAACAATTCTCCTCCCCAGCATCCCACACCACTTCTCAAAAGCATCTTTCTCTACAAATCCGTCTCTAATACCCCCCTCATCACTCCTCCCCACCTCTTCATCAAGCCACCCCCTCGTCGCCTTAATCGAAGCCGCGACCCCCGCGGTCTGCGCCATAAATAAACACGCCGCCTCACTAGTCATGGTAACCTGCGATTTCAACGCCATCATATCATCCGCCAAACCATGCGTTTCCCCTTCTAACTCTTTCCTTTCCGCAGGCGTAATACATCCCAACAAACGATTCGTAAACATAATGCAGCATAAATACGTCGCAAATGCTTTGCATCTCCTATCATACTCCATCGTTCCAGGTGCAACAATTGATGTATTACTCACAAGCTCATCGTATTTTCCCTTCCATTCTAGAAATTCCCTTCGGAGTCTCCGACAGAATGTTCGTATGTGCTCTACGTATGCGGGATCGGGTGCTGCTTCTTGACAGAGAATTTGTGTGATGTCGACGAAGGTCCCGGGTATGTTACTCTTGCGCATGATGAGTAAGACGACGAGCTCGCTGTGATCCGACATGGTAGGATCTTCGATCATGATGGAGCGGAAGAGTTTTTGCCAGGCAGGCTGTTCGAGAAAACATCGTTCACCGTTAAAGAGGGCTTCGGTCATGATGGGTCCAGTGTGACCCAAAAAAAGGGCTTTCTCGAATTCGCTTGTATAGTGAGATGGGCCGCGAAGCTGAATCAGACGCGCTGCACCTGCTGCATGACGAATCCATGCAATTTCTCCAGTGGGCTCTAAAAGCTGTGCGATCATTAGTATCTTATTGTTCATGTTATGAATATGATCATTTGGGCACATACCTCGTAAAGAGCTAAGATTTCTGTTGCGCATAACACCTCCGGCTTGAAACGCTGTTTGGGACAGTCTAATGCCTTTTGCAGACTATCCAACGCCTTAATGTAATATGCCAGAACTGTTGGCTCCCAATTTTCATGGGGTGATACAATTTGGCGTGCACGGGCGACTACGCAATCAGCAGCGTCGCTTAAGCATGCTATATGACCATATCTACCTGAAAGTTAGAGTTAGCATTTTTGCAGAATTGTACAGAGGGTCGAGTGAATAAATCCCTCCGATCTGTATTGGAAGTGCATGAAGGGCTTACTTGGAAGAAATGACAAAAACGACCACTGTTTTTGCGTGCGCATTTGGTGAACAATTGCATAGGGGCTCGCACATAATGCTCGCCTCGTAGCCCTCCCAACGTGCAAAGTTGCTAAAGTAGACAACTCTAATATATCGAAGCCTGATTTGGCAAGCAGGAGATTGTATCCAGTCGGTGAGAACTTCGATGGTGTAGAATCCGAGAGTGCGATTTTAGCCAACCAGCGTTGGCGTTCTGCCATGGTCTTTTCCCTATCATGTTTGCTGATTTTTGGCTTGACTTCCACGCTCCAATCTTTGTTCCAGTTCTCTCCATCGATATATGCTAGCTGGCGAGATGTGTTGGCGCTATATCTATTGCTTGAATTTTCTGGCGGTGTAACGACTTTCACGGTTTGCGTGGTGTCTGCGGGTTTCTCATCGTATACGAATACTGGTAATTGTCTTAAATTGTGTTTGCCATAGTTTCCATCGCGTCTTCTAGCCGCAGAGGCCTTTTTCATAGCCTGCTTCCGGATCAAAGCTCGAATGGCGAGATCTTGCGGTTTTGTTGGGTTACTTATGGTCGAATTGACGAACTGGAACTCCATGGGTTGCGACTTTTCAGCCATTTTTAAAGCTATGTACTGATAATTTTGCTTGAGGCTCCTGTAGTCGACTTGATCGAGAAGGAACTTTTGGACGAGAGC
>JWJB01010263.1:0-30341 GCA_000812895.1 Rutstroemia sydowiana
GCTATGTTGTCCAGGGCGCTTTCAAGGAAACAGAAGTTGATATGGATGAATTGGAAATGAAGCTCAGCACGACAATCAGACGGGAACAAATTCAGGAGGCTGATGCCGAGGATGTACATATGCAGGATACGGACTCGAAGGCCGAAGTCCGGCCTGACTTCCAACAGTTGGTTAACAAACTTCCACAGTGCACTACGAACGAGTCAACATTCCTGGCGCATTCTGCCTCGCATGTATACCTCGACTTGTGCCAGGCATTTTTGCTTGCTACAGTTAGTTCTGCTAATCTGGACATTTTTGACGAACTACCAATTCTTGGTCGGTCTGACGCACTAGAGAAGACACTGTATCTCACTTTCTACATAAAAACATGGTCTGGATCTTACCCTGTTATGACACGAGTCTCAGCACTTCACATGGCGGCCCGGTACTTGTCGAAATTCCAAGATTACAACTCAGACATCCAGGCAGTCATACCATATGCAATTGCTGCCCTTGCTGATCCTGCACCGAAGGTCCGCCGTGCTGCAGCAGAACTTGTTCTCAAGATTGAGACATTTTACCCGCTAGACTCCAAAAAAATATCTAGTCCGCGACGACAATGGGCTTTTGATGATCTTTATGGTTCCGGAGAAGCAACACAGGCAACAAAATGGATGTCACCTGACGTTGCCGGGCGTCTAGTTCATGGCGTTCTAATTCCAAACCTGGAGGAATGCGTTCTTGACAAAAACCATATCGAATCTGTATTTGAGCAGGCCTTGAATAGTGCACGCAGTACTACAGGATCCGGTAAAAAGTCTGAAAGTTGCTTACCTCAATCTTCGCGAGCTTCCGTCATGTCTTTCCTCTCCAGTCATGTCATTCACACTCCGCTCTACTCTGTTAAATTGAGGCTGCTTGTGTTGTTAAACCACGTTCGTAGCGTCGCTGGTACTACGAGGACAAAAGTCTTGCTACCGGCTCTTGAGAGTTGGGCCTCTATGAGTCAAGAGAAAGCGATAAAGGTATCCGTTGAGGAGCAATTTGAAATCACAGAATTAGACAAGCAAACCGTAGCGACAGTTACCGCAAATGACAAAGATGGTTTGCAATTTTTTACTCGGGTTGTGCATGGGGAAGTGGCTTCGGATCGCGTTGCACTTCTTGAGGCTGTCTTCGCAAGATTGCGGGAAATGTGGACATCTCTCAAAGGAGAGGTTCAATTACAGACGGCTCTAATGTTGATGGATGCTTCCCAATCTTCTCCGGAGAGCCACAATTTCAATGAGAAGTCGACAGAAGAATCATTAGATCTTTTGCGAAATGCTTCGCTCTCCACAGATATTCTTCTTGCTTTTCTCGAGCAGTTGCCAACGACAGCAAAACTTGCTGATACACCGCCTGCTAGTAAAAGAAGGCGAACCAGTCACGGGGAAGTGGCTAGGTCCCCACTGCAAGATCCAAAGCAACTTACCGCTGCTATACGTCAAGTCACATTTGTCCTGCAGCTCGTTGATGGCTCCAATCCGGGCAACCATCCTGAGCTTCTGAAACCTCTTTTCAATGTCTTGGCAGAACTTCAACAATTCAAGACTAAAGTCGCATCTGAGCTGGCATATCTTCAAGATTTGGTCTTAAACAGTCTTCTATCTATCATAAAAGCCTTCAAAGCAGACCCCAGCATAAAGTTAGATCATTCCGATGTTCGAGCCGACCTCCTTGTGGACTGCGTACAAAAGACGTCAAGTCCACAAGTCCAGAATGCTGCTCTGTTGTTGATCGCTGCTCTTGCTGATGTTGCACCAGAAGTTGTTCTTCACAGTGTGATGCCGATTTTCACATTCATGGGTAGTTCAGTATTGAGGCAAAACGACGACTATTCTGCTCATGTTATTAGTCAGACTATTCGCGAGGTAATTCCTCCCCTTATCTCTTCGCTTCGTCAAGATAAGGGCAATCCTGTGACTGGAGCCGCCGAACTACTCTTGAGTTTCGTGGCAGCTTATGAGCATATTCCCGTGCACCGTCAAAAAGGTCTCTTCGTCTCATTGGTCCAGACTTTAGGTGCAGAAGATTTCCTCTTTGCGTTGCTGGTAATGTTGGTTGATAAATACGGAGTGAACGATAATATCAAATCATTTGCAGCGGAGTTGACGAACTCCTTCAATGTGGAGACCCAGCTTCAGTCTGCCGTTAAATACCTTGAGCTCATCGGTGATCTGTTGAAACCCAAGCCTACCTTTTCATTGGTTCTACTGGGTGCTCATGACAAGATCGACCCACAGCGTGAAGCTTTGAATGAGCTGATGCTGCTACCGCATCTACTCTCACAAAGACGGCTTGTATCCCAAACAGCGAAGATTCTCGATAGAAATGATATGGATGCTGCAAGGGTTCGGGAACTCTATTCTACACTACTAGAAAGCTTGTTAGCCCTCGCAGAGACTTTGAAGGATCAGAAGCGCATGCACAATGCTTGTGGGGATGTTCTCGAAAGTTTACTGGGCCTGTTATCGACGAGTGAATTTGTCAAATCTATCGAAGGTCTCCTCGACAGACCTAATGAGGCCTTGCGCCGAAAGGTTTTGCGCTCTTTAGAAGTTCGAATTGGCCAAGAAAGTGCATCTGATGCAGTTTCGCGAGTAGCAATGCTCGGGTTCCTGCCCCAGCTTACAGCAATCATTCGAGAATCAACCGATGTGCTTTACAAACATACTGCGGTGGCCTGCGTTGACAAAATATCAGAGAAGTATGGCAAGAAAGACCTTGAAGCCGTTGCTGCCGCTGCCGAGACCATTGCAAGCAATCATTGTCTAGGCCAAGGCGATGCCCGGTTACGCGTGATGGCACTCCTCTGCTTGACTTCTTTAGTTGACATCCTGAAAGAAGGAATAGTTTCTGTTTTACCCATTGCTATACCCAAGTCTTTGGAATACATATCTGCCAGTATCAACGACAATGTTGAAGCCCAGAAACTTCACAATGCAGGTTATGCGTTCATAAGTTCTCTTGTTCAACATCTTCCTTATATGATATCCGGCGGTTACCTAGACACACTTTTATCAATATCCAATACCTCAGCAGAGGCCGATCTGGAAGATGAGGCGGATGAAAGCAGGGAACAGTGCTTGCACTTTGCTGCGAAACAGATCGATGCCAAAATCATGTTCTCGGCATTATACCAGAATTGGGACCGGGCAACAGCAGCAGGAACCTGGGTAAGTCATGAATCTGTGAAGAAGTACTTGAATGGTGGACTGACCCTAACAGGCAATACGTGAACAACTTGAAATGCTCAGCATCTCGATCAAGAAGCACCCAAAGAGTCTTGTTACGAAGAATTCTGCCGTGCTTGCCAAAATCTTTCAAAACGCGTTTGACCTTCGTAGGCAACTGACCTGCGTAGATGGTAGCCATGGCGAAGAGGCCATTTTAGAGATAGAAGCACAGGTTAACGAGGTTGCTCTTGAGATGATATACAAGTTCAACGACTCAACTTTAAGGCCTATATTCTCTAACCTTGTAGAATGGGCATCATCTTCATTGCCCAAGAAAGATAAGGATGGAAGAAATCGCCGTTTACAAAGTCTTTATGGATTCATGGCTGTCTTCTTCAACAACCTCAAGTCGATTGTTACAAGCTACGCCACGTATTTGCTTGATAACGCAGTCCAGGTGTTAAACAGTACTGATGTTAGAGATGACATATCAAGAGCGTTATGGTCGAGGGTACTCCTGGCCTTGGTTCCGTGTTTTGAGCACGATCAAGATGACTTTTGGCAATCCCCATCTCATTTCAAAGCAATCGCTTCTGTATTGTGTGACCATTTCAAGCATGCGTCCGCATTGCCACTGGTACAAGAACTGGTTCCCGCTATAGTTGAACTTGCTGCTGCTGCCGATTCTCCAGATCACCACAAGGAACTCAACGGCATGATCCTTAAGCATCTGCGTTCTGAAACTTCTAGCATCAGGCTAGCAGCCGTGAAATGTGAGCAAGCATTGACGGATAGATTAGGTGAAGAATGGCTGTCAATGTTGCCAGAGATGCTTCCATTCATTAGTGAGTTGCAAGAAGATGATGACGAAGTAGTGGAAAAAGAGACACATCGATGGATTGTAAAGATTGAGGGGGTATTGGGTGAGAGTCTGGATTCTATGCTCCAGTAATGTAGGTATATACCAAGGAAAAGTGTTGGAGTTAAGAAGTATGGGACCAAGTAAATGGATATGTAATGAATACTTTTTCAATTAATGTTCAAGCTTAGAATGTGATGGCTCAACGGGTGAATATTATTTTTGAACAAGTGCGGCTGGTGTGAGAGATTCACCAATACTCGATCACGTGATTTCGTATTTAATTCACGTTCTGCCGCGACGCGAAACCTTATCTCTAATCGCGATTTGGATTTCACCTTCGACACACCCTGGAAGTGTCAACAAAAAAATGTTCAAACCATTTCGGCCTCCACTCTTAAAGAGTACGCCAAAGAATGTTCCAGCGAATGGTTCTGACGAATTCGCCGATGTGCAAGTCATTTCGGATTCGGAAGAGGAGATCTTGACAAGGCCCGCAAAGAAGAGACGCCTCCTCGTCCACGACGTCGAAGTGGCACCCAGAGAAAAGGCACCTATTGCCTCTGCTGCCGCTAGCGCCCCGCGGAAACCTCTAGTAGTTGTTAAAAATCCTGTCGAAGCAGGCCCAGTGGCAAGTCCTTTATCTGAAAATGCTTTAGGTATCGAGGGATATTATCTCGTTTTATGGTAGGCTCTAAAGTCAAGGATCAAGGGAATTGTACTGATTGGAGACATACAGGCGGAAATTCACAATGAAAAAGCATAAAACTTGGGACGGGGATGGAGTACTAGCAGTTTCTGGCGGATACGCTCGACTACAGAATATCGATGGCAGAGATATGGGTCGGGTTATGTACAATGAACCGCTGTTGCCTGGCAGCACATTGAGTATTGGTGGGAAAGATGTGGAGGTTGATGCTATGATCACCAAAGCAGATTTTCTTGCTGGACGACCTTTTCTACAAAATGGACAAAGCATTTCGAATATCAGTACTGTTCCGGCCCCGCAAATCCCCACTCACAAGGGCCCTTCAAGTACACCGAGGCCTAGCCTTCCACTCGCTAAGAAGAATGATACTGATATCGGTGCGGAAATACCTGCGAAGAGCTTTTATGCCTCTGTTCCAAAGAGCAATGCAGCAAAGACCCAATTCAAAAATCCTCTTTTGACGACAACAATTATGCCGCACAACAAGAATGGGACTCCCACTCCACGTCATGATCCCTCAGCCCCAGGAGCAATAGTCATGCAACGACCACCAGATTGTTCGAAGGGAAAGCAGATAGTGGATGTAGTGGTGGATCCTTTCATTAGCCGGCATCTGCGTGACCATCAAAAGGATGGCGTCAAGTTCTTATATGAATGCGTCATGGGGCACCGCTCTTTCAACGGACAAGGTGCTATCCTGGCTGATGAAATGGGTCTAGGAAAGACGTTGCAGACTATTGCTTTGTTATGGACATTATTGAAGCAAAATCCGGAGCATCCCAGCGAGGGGGGTGTAATAAAGAAGGCACTCATCGTCTGCCCTGTCACTCTCATACGAAATTGGAAGGCTGAATTCAACAAATGGCTGGGCAATGAGAGAATTGGGGTTTTCGTAGCTGATGGCCAGAAAAACATTCGTCTCACTGATTTTACTCACGGGAAGAGTTATAGTGTTATGATAATTGGTTATGAAAAGCTACGCACAGTACAAGACGAGCTTAAGAAAGGAGGTGGGATAGATATAGTTGTGGCTGATGAAGGGCACCGTCTCAAGACAGCTCAGAATAAATCAGCACAGGCAATTCGCAACCTCAACACTCCTCGAAGGGTCATCCTATCCGGCACACCCATACAGAATGATTTATCTGAATTTTTCACAATGGTGGATTTTGTCAATCCGGGTCTCCTGAGTACTTACAATACATTCAAAAAGGAATTTGAAGGCCCGATTGTGAGGAGCAGACAGCCGGAAGCGAAAAAGAATGATATAGAGAAGGGAACTGCGCGGGAAGAAGAGCTGTCTAGTTTGACAAGGCTGTTCATCTTACGCCGCAATGCCACCATTCTATCCAAATACCTGAAGCCAAAGACAGAGTATGTGTTATTTTGTAAGCCCACGCAAGCACAAGAACAAGTTTATCAGCATATTCTCGCCTCTCCGATTTTTGGCAGGGTTCTTGGTAGTTCCGAGGCGTCGCTACAACTTATCACTATGCTGAAGAAGGTCTGCAATGCACCTAGTCTTCTCGTCAAGAAACGCGACGCGGACACACCTAGTAATTCAAACGTGGCCCAACTTTTGGAAGCCATTCCGGCAGAAATACTCAGGAAGAGTTCCGTTGTGGCAAGTAGCAAGTTCAGAGTTCTAGATCGTATGCTCAAAGCGCTGTCAAATAATACGAAGGAAAAGATAGTTCTGGTATCGAATTATACATCCACTCTCGACCTTCTTATGCAGCATCTCTCCTCGCTCAATTTACCATTCCTTCGGCTTGATGGTAGCACTCCTCAAGCAAAACGGCAAGACCTAGTCAACACTTTCAATAAGACCCCCGCATCAAGCTACTTTGCATTTCTTTTATCAGCAAAATCCGGAGGTGCTGGTATCAATCTCATTGGGGCTTCTCGACTTGTACTTTTTGATGTTGATTGGAATCCTGCGACCGATCTACAAGCTATGGCACGAATTCACAGAGATGGACAAAAACGCCCCGTCAAGATCTATAGGTTCCTTATGTCTGGAGGTATGGACGAGAAAATATATCAACGACAAGTTACGAAGATGGGACTTGCTGACAGTGTTATGGATGGAAAGAAAAACGAGGCTAGCTTCTCAGCTGAGGAGTTGCGCGATCTATTTAGACTTGACGTACATGCCCAATGTCAGACACATGACCTTCTAGGTTGTGATTGTGAAGGGTCTGGTCGTGACGAGTTGGAAGCTTCAATTCCCGCAGCGATTGTTGATACCGTAAACGACAATGATATCCCACTAAGCATTGGCAGTTCTAGCAATGAGAATAGTGATGACGATGAGTTTCCGATCAATCCTGTCTGCTCACTTGTACCGGCAACTAAAGCGAATGTGGAAGCTCAGCAAAAGATCGCCTTAGACCAGGGAAAGCGATCGAAAAAGAGCAAAAAGATGCAGGCTTTGATGGAATATCGACACATTGACACCTCGATATTCGCTAATGATGAAACCCACACCACGGCCGAGAAAGACAAATTGCAGAAGGCAAAGATTATACTGGATGATGAGATTCTAGTGAAAGTGCTCGAGGATGAGCGATGTAAAGTTGGGTTCGTTTTCACGAAGAAAGGATAAATGACGGGTAAGGATATATATACATTTAGAAATTGGCGCTTGAGAACCAGGCGTTATATAGAGATTGCTGGGTGTTTTATGGCAACGCTCATACTTGCTACCGAAGGATGTCAAGCAGAAATGATATTACACCTAGAAGGGCTTGTTGATGCTTAGATAGCTACCAAAGTCCTGTACATATATTGGGTAGCATCCTGCTTTGGCTTGTAATAATAGAACCGGCATGATTTTGTCAAAGATACAAGAGACTTACTAGAAACGAAAGGATATTCATGCCTTTGAGCAGTTAAAGAGAATTAAAAACATGATATCTAGATATATGGCTGAATTAAGTAATTGAGTACTGCATTAGGAAATATATAAAAATTTTGGCAAAGAAGGATTTATTTCTTTATTTCTTTCTTTCCATACGCTTCTTCTTCTACTTCTCTGTCCAGATCTCACTTTCAATTTAAGGTTAGGAATGAATACTCTCAATTGGCCCAAATTCATGAACGTTACCGAAATAAGTTAGCGTTAGTTTTTATGGTGACGGAGAGTTCAGTTCGAGCCACATCTCAAAAGCTTTAGGATTAAGTTCAAAAATTATACTGACTTGACTTGACTTATTTTATTCATACAACCATACAACGATCCAACGTTGTCAAGGTATTTACAGCAATAAATTAATTCTTTAATGACCTCCCCAGAATAGGGTTCAAAAGAGAAGGTATCGAGGGGGTATTATTTTACAACTCTCTCTTAAACTTGCGTGCAAGTACATTGTGAAGCCGTCGGGGGCTTTGAAGATTTGAATCTCTTTCAAGATGAGTGGAACGGATTACTCCTACGATGAACAGGTACGCATAGTTACGTATTCAAGTTCGGGGCTTGCTAACTAATTAAACAGGGCCAATTCTTCCCTATTTTTATTGGTACCGTCGCGGGAATTGTATCTACAGTACTTACCTGGGATGTTTTGAGGCCCAGATCAGATCCAAGTGCCACTGCACCACGGATAAAAACAGACTATAAGCCAGAACATTCAGATCTAATAAACAGCCAAAGAAAAGCTCAGAGGCGGAAGCAGCGAAAGTTAAAACGGTTCATTGCCATGGTTGTAGGGTGGGGGGTTGTTGCTCTCATGGCGTATATATTCCAAGTCACTGCACGAACATCACCGAAAATTTGGAACCCATACGATATACTGAACATCAAAGAGGTAACTTTCTCAACGTGCTGGCTCAAGGTATAGCTAACAATAAATAGTCTGCGACTGAGAAGGAGATCAAGTCTCATTACAAACGACTGTCAGTGAAGTTCCATCCCGACAAAGTCAGACCCGATCCTGCAAAAAACCAGACAATCGAATCTTTAAACGACTATTTCGTCGAACTTACAAAGGCATACAAGGCGCTAACAGATGAGGATATTCGAAACAACTACATCCAATATGGCCACCCAGACGGCAAGCAAAGTTTCAGCATAGGTATTGCGCTACCAACGTGGATTGTATCGGAAGGAAATGGAAAATATGTCGTCCTTGTGTATTCTCTTCTACTTGGAGTCCTCCTGCCTTATTTAGTTGGGACCTGGTGGTATGGAACACAACGCATGTCAAAGGAGAAAATTCTACTTGAGAGTGCCAATAACCTTTTTCAAGAATATGAAGAGAATATTACCCAAGGTGGAATCGTTGGCGCATTGAGTACTGGTGTAGAATTTCAAAAGGTTTTGAAAGGTCACAAGGCCGATGCCGGGCTCGACAAGGTAGAGTCAAGAATCCTTGCAGATGGCGAGGTCACCACCCACGCAGCTGGACTATCAGCCAATGACAAGACCAAGCTCGAAGAACTGGATGGTGGTGTCCGACGAAAAGCTCTTGCATTACTCTGGGCATACTTAGGACGAACTGAACTCGAAGATTCTACTCTCAATCAAGAAAAATACGAAATTGCACCTATCGCACATGATCTCAACACTGCTTTCACGGCCATCTCCCTCGCTTTTGGAACAACATTCCCGATTCTCGCTTCCTACTCAACTGCCCAAAACATTGTGCAAGCCATTCCACCGAATGCTTCGCCCCTCCTTCAATTACCTCATATTACCCCAGCCATTGCCACAGCCATTGAAGGCGATTCGAGAACCCACTTGACTTTGCAACAATATATGGATTTACCGGAAGCATACCGAAGAAAAATAACTGTAGGCAAGGATCTTCTTACAGAAGCCGAGTACACGACTGCTATGACAGTTGCTAGGCAACTGCCTCTTCTAAAGGTCGAGAAAGCTTTTTTCAAGGTTACTGGTGAGAAGTTTATTACACCTGGTTCCTTGGTATCGTTCGTCGTCAAAGGTCGCTTTATCCCTCCTGGAAGCGAGGAGGTCCCCGCAGTGTATGAACCAGACCTTGAGGATATTGATCCAGATGAGGAAGATCTCGATGCTATTCTTGGTCGTAAGAAGAAGCCCGCCAAGGGCGAAAAGGCACAGAACGGGCAGGTCTTCCCTCCTCTCGCATTCGCACCTTACTTCTCACGTGATCATTCGCCTAGGTGGCATGTTTTCCTAACCGATAGCAAGCAAGGAAAAATTGCTGTCCCACCCTTCACATTCTTTGCGTTTGATAAGCCTATATTTGATGAGAACGGCAAACCCACATTCAACATGCAAACACTCAAGACACAATTCCAAGCTCCGCCACAACCAGGAAGCTACACCTTTGTTATGCACTTAATATGCGATTCGTACGTCGGATTCGACGCAAAATTGGAGGCTACCCTAGTAGTAGAGGATGCTAGTAAAGCTTTGGAGATGGATCCAGAGGATGATATAAGTGAACCGGATGAAGGTTTGTTCCATTCAACTTCTCTAAATTTGATTGTTTGCTTTTACTAATAGGTTGTAGACTCACTGGCTGGTCAAATGCAAGCACTTAAGACTGGTGCACCACCCCCACCAAAGAAGAAGAAGCAAACAGTACAGGAATCTAGTGAAGACGATAGCAATACCGATGAAGAAACAGCGGATACCAGTGAAACTGATACCGATACTGACGAAGAATAAGACTCGCCTGACTACAAATTATTTCTAGTTGTATGTATCTGGTGTCAAGGGGGTTTGCGATTTTGCGGGCGGAAAATGGGACTTGTACAAATACGGGGGAAAGCATGCATTTGGGATGGCGTATTATACTCACAGGCAACATGGATTTATGTTCGCCGATTACTTTTCATGTATGGCGGTAGTGAGTGACATGGAAGACAACATTGTAAGAACTTGTTTCTGGATAACTAGATCAATAATCGGAAACCTAAAATCAGAGAAGATCCGTGGGAGTTTATTCATCTAATACTCCAGGACGAGACGAAAGATCGCTTAACAATTTTAACATTGCGTTTGCTTGTGTAAATATGACAGACAGCATGTTGACTGGTAAACCGTGATATTCTCTCCAACTTTTATCGGGTTCAGAACTCCATGGACTCCATACCGTCGGCTCGTTAGGCCACAGACCCCACCGCTGATGAATGAAACGAATGATGCAATGAAACCTACACAATCTTACGTCCCAGTCTAACAAATTCTAACTCCACAAACATCCACACCTCTCCCCTCAATCTTCGCTTTTCTTCCAAAATATTCTTTAACAACCTCTTCAACGAAAACATGATCCCCAGGACTCCAAACATCTAGCCCCATCCGCTCCATATCCACACTACTAACACACACGGACCCCCCTTCTTCGTTATCGTCAGCAGCCCCATCTTCCCCACCAATCAAGGGCGAATTATCTTCCCTCTCGTCGTCCGAGTCCGATGCATCAATTATGTCACTGAGAATTGTGAGTATCTGCGAAGTGAGCCGGTGGAAGTATGCAATAATGGACATTTCTGTTTCAGCCGAGGGAGAATCGGACTGTGCTGGTGGGAAGGGGCTCGGTGTATGCGGCGATGATAGCAGCGAGACATCTGCTTCCCATTCTTCCTGAGAATGCAACCGTTGTTCGCCTGCGGAAGCCCACCATATAAAGCCAGAATATGCAAGCGCAGACCATGAGACAGGCTCAACTATAGACTCGGTGTCGGGGATATCTAGCATTGGATCATCGCGAGGTGGGAGAGCGTTGGCGGATTGGGAGAGATCAGGAAAAGACTCGAGACGGGATTCGGTACTTGTGCGACGAGAACACGCAGGAGATTTTGGAGCACGGGAGAGGCCCCAGCGGAGGGCTTTGTAACGACGGAGATCGCGCTGTGTTGCTTTGAGGTCGATACCAGGTAGACATTCAATTTTGGGCCAGACCTTAGACTGCGAGGAAGCGGAATAAGGTGGTGGCATGGTTATTAGCACATCATAGAGCCTGGTTTTTGTTGCAAGAATGCTATCTGTTGTGCAGGCTATCCAACCGCGACCTTTCTCATCGTGGGCGTCGGATGCGGTGGTATCTTCAGAGGAGGCCTTTCTTTTTGAGGCTTTGAGGTCATCTTCTAACAAGGGTATGTCATGGACTCCAATAGAGAAAAGGGGCCGGAGTCGCTGTGGTGGAGCAGTTGGTTCTAGGAGCTCGCTAACGGCGAGAGGGATATTTGAGAGAACGGACAGGTCATATACTAGAAGGTTGGTCAGCATGACAAAGTAGGATTTTGGGGGGGCATTACAAACCAAAATCGCACGTCTCATGAACGGGAGCATGTGCAGAGATCAGTATCCTCTTCCGCAAGAGTGCGGCTCGGTGGAGTGGGAATATCATAGGTCCGAACGTCTCCAGTAGGCGTGGCAGGCTCCAGGCAGGATGGTGTGTTGATAACGTATGTCCCATTAAAGCCGCACCATCCGAAGCAGATCGATTTCTGTTGTGTCCTTTCAACTTTGGGGGCGTGCTTCGTGGCTTAAATCGCGCGCTCGACGGAGAATCTAGTAACGAGTCGGCGTCCTTGGTTGAATTCAAGTCCTCCCCTTTATGATTCTCCCAGTAGCCCTCTAAACGCTGCACCTTGCTTTCATCTAAAATGAGCTCACTAGACACCGTCAGCAGTCATCCTTGCCCGATATAGCCGATCCCGCATCGAAAGTACGTAGCATAACCTGAGACGATGAGATGGTTACCTTGCTATATCCTTCAAGCTTTCTGCATGCTTCCAACTCCTACCAAGTCTGCCATAACTCAAAGGAACCATAATCCCTACTGCGATCATTCTGGCATTTCTCGACTCCTCATCCGCGGGCGCATTAACAAATGCGCTGAGCCCAGCATAATTCTCATGCGTAAAATATATCAAATCCTCCTGTACTGTATGTAATCCCGACGGCAAGCTCCTATATTCGACGACTCCATCAAGCTCAATTCCAGGTAGTGAACGTTTCCATCCAATTGTATAGCCGGCTTTAATGTCAAAATATATCATAAACAATGCGACAAGAGGTGGTAGCTCGGCATTGTTGTTAGGGAGGTCGATGTTGAGGGGATCTTGGCCTCGACGTGTTGCTGCCATTGCATATCCAAATGATTAATTAGTATTGGGTTGCACAATGGTAGAGAGTTGAAGTAAATGTTAGCTCTCGATAGGATATAAAATATGGTAATTAAGAAGACATTATAATGATCATATGGAGTGGATTAGACGAAATGTTGTGCTGGTGGTGCCGATGTTTCGGAGTTGGTGATGATCGAGGTTCCGAAGTGCCTCAAGCCCCTGTAAACCTAGAATTGATTACAAGTATTCGACCCCACAAAGACAAACTCTATGGCCCCAAACAAACCACAATAAATATGCATACTAATAATAATTGTCACAGAGTTATGGAGTCTTTCTACACAAGCTTTGTTATTTAAGTCCTACTACATATATTTATACATTACTATGCATTATAGAGGGGTAATATACAGATTAAAAGCACGAATTGCAGGATTATTATTGTAATAACTTCATATTGTAATTCTTTGAATAAAGAGTTGAACGTTGAGATGCTGATTTGTGAGGCTTAGTCGAGCATTGTAATTCACATTGCTGTAAACTAACAATCCTTTCAGATTTATATTTTGCAGCTCTTCGCCAACCTTAGAAAAAGATCTCCACATCAACCTTAGAAACGTCCCAAATTTGCTTTGCCAACTTCCTTATTGTCATCCTCCTCCCCTACAACATCCTATATCTCTCCATTATCCTCTGCCTCTCCATTGTCCTCTGTCTCTTCGGCATCCTCTGCCTCTTCGGTACCCTCTGCACCTCCTGCATCCTCCGAGTCATCGACTACAAAGTCAAATGGATCACTCGTCGAACCATTGTCGTCAAGGCCATAATTGTCATCGTCCATCCAACTGGTATCTGCACCACCCCAGTTCGACCACCCAAAGGCTTTAGATCCGTCGAGCTCAACCTCTTCCTCCTTCGCTTGCTCCACCAAAGCAGGCTGATAAGCTTCCGGGGATATAAATCGGTCCTTATGCTGCAGCTCATTTTCGCCCTTAACCAACACCATAACTTCCATCTCAGGAACGCTCCCCTGCTTGTATTGTTGATAAAGTTGCTCCACGGTCGCCTGAACACCCCTTTCCAATCCATCAACCTGTTGCTCTCGAGTTATCCCAAGCCGAAGACGTTGGAGTGGCCAACGGTGCACCCGATATCTAAGTGCTTTAGAGTTGCCCTCGCTCTCGCTCTCTGACGCAAGGTCCTCTTTTGTTACTTCCATCACCACAATTAACTTTTCTAAATTCTTGAATTTGAATAATTCAGAAGTTTTGAATCCAGAACTAAGTTGGTGAGATTGGCTGTGCGGACTCCGAAAATGATGATCCCAGGTCGAAGCTTCTATCGCCAGAATCTTCGTCTTGGCCAAGATACCACTTTCCAACGAATCGATTATTTGCGAAAAGTCACATTTTCCATCAGTGGGAACACGGCGCGTGGCGCCTCCGGACCTATCTCCACGATCTTGAACAAACTCATATCCACATTTCTTTAGCTTGCCAATATATAGAATATCCTCCGACGGATTCACTAGCATTTCTGTTTGGGAGAGAGAATCGAATGTGTTGGAATTGTTGAACAAAGGCATGTAAGCTTTCTCTGTCTCCCTCCTAGTATAGCGACAGACTGCCAAGGTAGGAATGGATGTTCTTTTGGCATGTGGAATGCCTGGGCGGAAGATGTAAGTCTTTGTATTGTCATCATTCTCTGGGCCTGGGACAGGTTTTCTGCAATTCCAGCTAAGGTGAACAAGAGCTGAAACATATGAGGATTTCATGATTTCATGTTGTAGTTCAACTGGGAAGTATGGCAGGTGCGGAAAATATGATGATGGTGGAATCCTAGGGTTGATGATATATGGTATTGGCCCTGCAGGAATCATGCCCATGTTTTTGTCTCTTTCCGGTTCCATTTTGTGATATTGTGTGGTTGTAATAAGAAGTAATTAATAACTTATGGTAATCTTAAGTTGACGCACTCGGATCGGGTTGTACCAAAGTGCGCTATAAAAGCGTGAAATGGTTGTTGAAGAAAATGAAGAGCGAGAATGGAGCTTTTTATGTTAGAAAAAGGAAAAGCCAGATCACTTTTTTCCCAAGCTACCATACTGATAGCAAATAGTTTAGACGATAAGTTGTCCTCCAGTCGACCAAATCATATTCACTACGCTTAAATTAAACTCGTATACTTATGAATTGCAGTATATGCACACAGCAAATACATACGGTACCACTTTTCTTAAATGTGTGTTGAAATTCCGCCTCGTAGGCGTTGGTATCTTTTGTATTTGATACACTATCTTCCTTGTAAAATGTTGTCTGTCATAAAGATGATGCTTCATCCAGGTATTTAAGATTCATCTTAACCGTATGCTTCACTGTCTCCGATTGATATAAGTCGAGTAGAGATTGCTTCTCCAATCTGAAAGGCAAATTATCACCTTGGATGAGAGCCGAGCTTGGTAATTGATGGTTTCTAGAACATTGCTTTTACTGCTAAATTTAAAGGCATAAACTGACTATATGGTTGCACACCTGGATATATAAAATCGAGGAAATCCCTGAGACAATTGTATCCACCACTCAGAACTCCTCGAGCAATAACTTCACCTGGAACCCATCTACCGTTGACGCCAATCCAATCCATATACATTTTGATATCACGGCACCGACTTACTCAAATTACCATACATTGCCAGAGCAGCGCATTCCAAGTCCTCAAGAAGGTCGTTCCCACCATCCAAGTTTGGCCCTTGTATCTCTGAGCTTTCGTTGCCCAAAAAATCTACAATCCTCCACCCCCACTCCATACCGTCATTGATTACTAGATCAACGACATGAGTCATCGGTACCCTTGGCGCTTCTAGCCCAACTTTAGCGGCATGTTGTCTTTCCAGCTCCCAGAAAGTTTCGACAAGTTTAATGGTTGAAGGACTATCCCACATGCCTTCTTTTCTGGGACATTGATGCAGTAGTTTCATAGCTAGCTGACGAGTTGTCTCAACTGTAGATTTTGTGCAAATATAATAAAGAGGTGCAATAATCCCAAGATCTGTTGAGAATGTTAACGCAGGCTTTCCTGCCTTGGCATCCTCCTCAGCAGCATTAATGAGAGATTTCGCAAGATCGGCCGCAACCCGAAACTCGTTTTCAAATCGCTGGAGCTTTTGTGGATCATTCACAGAAGCCCTAAGAGATCGGAAATCGGCCATGTCAGGTATGTTCATTTTCGCCATGATATCAACAATGATGTAGTGAAGCCTGCATATTGCAGCGCCGCGTAGTTCTCTACTGTCAAAAGTAGAACCCTTCCTTCTTGTTAAATTTTCAAACGCAACAATCCAAGCGTCTAACTCTGATCGGTATTGCCAGTACACATCTGTAGCCTCAACTGACTGGAGAGCTAGAGGAAGCTCTCCATCACACATATAATTGAAGCGGAACATACCATCAGCTGCTCGGTTTAAACTTAGGCGAGCAGCTTCTAAATTACTGAACTCATTGGGCAAAATGTTTTCCAATGATTTAAGAGTTACCGCCGCTTGTGAAAAGGCCTGACGGTCAGGAGTAGACCTTGTACCAAGGAATAAAATTGCTTGTATGGAGAGTCTCGTGAAGAATGGTGCGATGGTATTTGCAATCAAGTCATCATCTTTTCTGATCGAACCTTCCGCCAATGCATTCCGTAATATCTTCATGCCGCTCTGTAGATGTAACATTGCGCTCGAGAAATGACCTCGTAAGGACTCGAAACAGACGAAAAGAAGGCAGGAAATGAGCGCCGTTGAAGGGTTTTGATTTCCGGCTGCAAGTGACCGTCTTAAGTGCCCAATTGCCTTTGTATATTGAGATGTTGCAAATCCCTCTCCAGTCTTAGCAGATTCACATTTCGTCGCCATATCATATCGGCGATTCGAAAAGTCTTCGTGTAGTGCCCCGAGACCAATGACTGCATGCCGCAAAGATGGCTCCGCAATGCTTGCTTGTAATATGAAATGTCCCCAGAACGAAAAATCGAAATATCCGCTCAGCTCTGCTGCAGTATTCGAGACAAAATATTGGAATCCTCGCCGCTCTTCTACTGTTCCTGGGAGATGTGTAGAGATTTGTTTGACCATAGCTTTCCCTCTCGACTCTGGACTCAGAATAGCGAGGTCTGTGGCATATCCGTCGCATTGTCTTCCAGTCGAAACGCACTTTTGACAAGCCGGTTTGGTTTCATCGCACTTCACTCGCCGTATCCTAAATGTGCTTCCATTAGCCGGATTATCGCAATCAGCGGCGAGTTACAGGGCAGCATACTTGCAAGTTTGGCAGCCTGTCCTTGATTTCGTTCCACCTCTTCTTTGCCGTGGTCGAGTTGCTTGCTTTGTGCTTGTGGATATCATTGTATATTTTAGGTATTCTCGTTACCTTTTCGCTGTTGCTCAATTGGGCGAATTTCTGTAGCAGTCTGGCAGCTTTGCTAGAGGATTCTGGTCAAGAATGAAGGATGTATCATTATCATCATTCACTGGTCTACCTGGGTTGTTTTCCTACTCCCGAAATTAATGTCACTATGCTGCACCATTATCTGACATAAGTTGCTGCGGCTGATCCACACCGCAAATCGCAATAAAAATGGTAAAAGGATTTAATACTCTATAAGATCGAGAGTAGAATTGCTCTTCTTTGAATGTAGGACTATGGGTGCGATCTGAAAGTCCCCCTGTTAAGCGCTGTACGGAGTATATTTAACATATTTAACATATAATTAATTTAAGGTTACCTGGTACTGGTAGGCGGGTAGCCCCTAGAAGTATCTACGTACAGTAATACCGATTACCGATCACATCACGTACATACATAAAATGGTGTACAGTACCGATAGAGTATTTTAATGAATGCATAATTATCATCCATTCATGATCCTTCGGGTCGCATATCACCATTGCATGTTCAGCTGAAGGAAAATGGGGAAATCCTTCAGGTTTCCGGCCGAATAACCGTCTTCGAATAATCCAGAGATCCAACAACCTAGCCATTGGCCGCCTTACAGCATGCTCATTCCATGACAGTTACAAATAAGGATTAGCTATTACCAAATCATGCCAGCAGTTCCACTTTCATACATCACTGCGAGATGTTTCAATATTCGCAAACCAATTGCAATTGGGAGACCTGGAATCACCAGACATTACGTTTCATCAATGCTACGAGTAGATGTTTAGTACCAGTTCTTCAGTATAGCAGCATAGCTACCTAGTACCAATCTTCATCCCGGGGGTTTTCCTGACCTGTGATACTAAGTGTAGCGGACCCTTTCGATCTTCTCAACACAAGCATCCTACTATCCTCATACGAATACTAAACCGGAAATTTATCTTATAGGTCAGAAAGCCAAGGACCCTGCATTCAAAAATGGCACAAAAACAACTATAAACACTACAAAATAACAGAAGTCACCGCACCCCCTTTGCAAGAAAGGTAATGGAAACGGTTGGAAAGGCCAGAGGAGACCGATCTTAAATCCAATCACATACCAAAGGCACCATTTAGCACAACGACTCACCAGACTCGCTTGCTAAACATGCATCATTGGGTCTTGGTTTCTCGAGCCTCCTATGCATTAAAATTATCGCCATTATCGAACAATACTTCAAGACGGAAAAGGCTTGACTTTTTTACTTATGGATATTGATAGATAAGAGCTATTTCAAGTTGGATATTCTGCTGTGCTGACAGTTCTATTACGCCCACTGGTGATGCAATGTCATTAGTGTGCCTCAAGCTATCTTGCTTCACACAAAATTGACCACCATTTGGCCCCAATCTAATGGCTATACCTGTACTCGGCTCCATTACATACATGCTTCATCTCTGGTCCACTTATCGTATTGAGCTTCTTCATCGTTCGAAAATAACATATCGAAGTTTTGGCGATTTCCACCCCAAGACCCCTATCCGAAATCTGGTCATGTTGACACGACAGTTGAATAATGTAGCAAGACCGTTATTCAAGTCTGGAGGAACTGAGGAGAAATGGCCACTATTGTAAGTGTATGTTCGCGAAGCAGAACTGCCTAATTTTCCGGCCAAACACTCGTATGAAGAAATAGGACCCATGCCCATATCTCGGTCCTTCCTAACCCATTGACGGCACTCTAGCTCTCTCAAGATTTCACTTTCGCTACGCGGCATATGCGTCATATGCGGGTGCGGAACCCCTTTCCCAAGTGTGTGATCCCAGAAGTCCCACCCTGAAAAATTTGGAGGATTGACAATATCTGGATGCAAAACAATGTCAAGGGTCTCTAGATTTGGGAAATGCATTGATTCTCGCGTTTGAATAATCCCATCATGAAATCCGAATATTCTATCGATGTGTCGTTTGTTTTTGATCAATTCGGCATCGATAGCAAGGTGTTTGATAGATGCGAGGGCTATTGTGCAAATGTGTTGTTCGTCATTGGTATCGCATGGGAATATTCCAAAGATAAAGTTATTCATCCTCGATGGTTTGCAATTCTCGAAGCCTCTTGTAAATTTGAAGTAACAAATATCAGTCTGGGGATTAATATAGATTGGCGAATCATTGGCCTGATGCTGAATGCGCGTAAACATTTTCAATGTTTCCTTTCTTGATTCTTTGTTCACTGAAAGTACTGCCGGTGCTGGAGTAAGAGATACTAGTTTGTTCTCTACATGACTCCAAGTGAACTGTACGATCCGGGAAAATGTTGCTACTATACCCCATATATCGAGACGAATTTCCATGGGAAATTCGGAGAACGAAGTGAACTCAGAAGGACCCCAGGCCGAGGACGAACCACTCGATGTATCTGGAACGCCAAGTTCTGGCTTAGCCCTATGGTTTGCTGGTCCGCGAAACGTGGCCGGAATCGAGTATTGCTGATTCATTGGAAAATGCGAAACGACTTGCATAGCCCCTGTGGACGAAGTGGAATGGTTTTCCCTCGAGTGCTTTAGAAGATCCAGCACTGCAGGAGACCTCCTGAGTGTTCCTAGTCCGGTTGAATTTATACCTACCGGAATGCGAACGGGTTGGTAAGAGCGAAACCCATCGTTGTTAGGTGAGACTGATATTTCTCTCTCACTCGATGATTGATTAATTATGTTTGATGGCACTGTAGACTGCTCGGCTCTATCGCGGGTAGTATTGGCCTGTGTGACCGAGGAAGGATGATTTGTTGAGGAGGAGGGTTTTCGGATAGGGTTTAAATTCGAACAACTCCCATTCTCGACTGATCTCGTGGGGGTTCTTGGTTTCGTGCAGACAGGCTTGGCCTTAGGAGCAACCACTCTGTAGGACTTGGCTTGTTTACAAGAGGATATGGTTTGTCCGTGTGGGGGTTTCGCTTTTGTATGTTTAGATCTGGTGTTTGCTTTAGGGATTTTGAATTGTACATGAGAGGATTCGGTCAAGATCTGAGAACTTCGAGTCTCGGTATCAAGGCCGTACCACACTCGTTCATCAGTAGAGAACTTTTCGGATCTGTACTTGGCAACTTTTTTGTGCTAAAATGCTTGTTAGTGATTGATTGAATAGCACATAAAGTTTTTCGACAAGGGGGCTTGTCATGAACTTACGAGAGACAGCTTCCTGGTCAAAGTATTTGTTACTTTACTACAAACGCGCTTCGCAAACTCCTTGACGCTTCTGGTAATCTTTTTCGACATATTACTGAAAATCTTCTTGGTGCTGTAGTAATTCTGAAGAAAAACCGCAAGCAAAAGGACAACCACAATGCAAGATGATGTGTAGAGAGGAGGAATAAGATCAAAAGGGTGAGAGGGGGGAACTTTATACTCCATTGTTGCTATGAAGTATAGTATGGCAAGTAGCTATAAATTGACGGTCCGGCCTACAAATCGAGGCACTTGATAGATTTTAAGCTGCTGATGACTTGCTTGCTGTACTGGGGGTATGGCAAAACCAAGTAAGTCGGAATAAGTCCTCTTCCGTATACCACCGGGTGCCATAGCTTGAACCTTCAAAAACTTTTAACAAATTCAATGTCTAATCGAATTTTATGAGAAAAGTTGATTCGCTATCTGAGCCTTAAACTTTGTAATCAAGAACTTTGCAGTTGAATAAGCTAAATACAAGAAGGTGTCTAAGGCTTGATTGTGCTGTGGCGGCATATTGATTACAACAACTGGTAATACAATGAACCAATTGATAATGGCTGCAGTAATTCAATGAGAAGTGATGAACATGGGACGATAAGAAGATTATACAAGAGTACTGATGATTCAATATTAGCTTAACAGAATCTACCGCATAACATGAGGTACAGTGGTAGGTTTGTGTCCGCCTCTAATAAATTGCTTTCGCACATATTTCATCGATCATCAATGGACCGTGGAATGTCTGCCCCAAACAATTTATTGGAATGACTATAGAAAAAAGCGTCATTGAATCGAGGTGGAAAGCCCTAAAAGTAGTATAACGGCAGTCTGCCGTCATCCCTCTTATTATATCTTTACCACCATACCTCCCTACATCTCCTCCAAACCCGCCTCTCCCTTCTCACCAAGCACCACCACCGGCGGCCCCTCTTCCACCACCATGGTATCAAACCTGCAAACCGCACTCCCTTGCCTCAATTCACCTCTCATATACTCTTCTCTTATGATGGAATGGCATGTTCAAGTACAAATTTCAAGCTCTGCTATCGCCCTTATTCCCATTATACATGCAATCAATCGTTTCTGATAGCCTGCAGCGACCTCTCCGCCTTCCCCACAATGTAAAATGCTTCTAGTACGAGACTTTTTGTCTGCCATGTTCCCGCATCGACTTTTCGCTGGAATTTTACTTCCTCTCTTGGTTACGGCTCCGCCCACTACCAAGCCCAAAAATGGATGGTCGGGTTTCTTCCCTTCTAACTAGTACATTAAATTGTTCTTGAGTTTACCTTGTTCGATTCCCAGTACCATTCTCGCGCCTCATCATCTATATTCTCCAGTTCTTCCACTTAGTAGTTCTCGAACGGCAAAACTCCGAGTGTTCTACTCGTTGATATCACCAATAATTCTGGTATCGTGAAAGAGTCTTCGAACGCCCCGCGGGGAAATCTAGCAGCAACCATTGCCAAACGGACAATTTGCATATAGTATTCCACCCGAGATAGCGACCAGTGGCAGTATGAGAAGCCGAAGAGCGAGATGAACACCTCAAAGCGCAGTGACCTATATGGATTTTATACCGATATGGGTGCTTGTGTACTATTTTCGGCAGGTTCAACAAGTGATGTTTAAGTTATGAATCCTAATCTCCCATTAGGATTCATGAGTCCTGCCAGTACCTGAGTCGAAAATAAGGGCGACACACAAATATTACTCTAATTTTTTAATTCTAGTAATCTTAGTCGCAAAAGAGTAAACCAGATAAAGCAAACTCATACTTCAAATCATTTGATGCTAGCTTAATGACTTAGGTACAGCAAATATACCATCACAATCACGAAACAAAACCCTTCCACCACAGGATTACTTTCCTGTGTTTGCCTGCCTATAAATTTTCCACGTGCTTCTTCTTTCTCTAACTCCTTAATAAAACTTTCGCATAGACTTCTGCTTTTTTTTTTACTTCTGCACCACCGACCGTCACCGAAAAGAAAAGAAAAAAACGAGACATTCACTGAAACAATCCTCTTCTATTGAGCATCATAGCAATATTAAGAGGGGAGTACGCATAGCATGCAGGAACTCTGCCCGTATTGCTATGACAGAGGAATCCATTCAAGTGTATAAGAGGCCTTCTCCAACTCCGAGTTTTCTCCCCTCTTTAGTAACCAAATCGCTATTACTGTACTGTACTGTATCAGTTAACTACGGCCTCCCCCCTGCAAATAAAACCTTACACAACCAACCCTTATTGCACAGAACTCAACAGACACCAAAATCATCTACTCAAAGGAGCCAGCTTGAAGCAATAACAACAAGCTCATACTCAGTGAACTAGCTATTCTCATCGAAATGCCAGGCCTCGATTGGAATACTGGAATTAACCCTTCGGAGCCCTTTGTGCGGCGCCTTCGGAGTCCGCCCTACACACCACCAAGCAACTTGCGCCGCGTCTCTCAAAAGCAGCCACCATCCGCTTTTTTCAACTCGCAGTGGAAGCTATCTCGTCCGTCCAAAGGGCCAGACCCGTTCAGACATCAACCTTCTCCTCCACACTATGGTTTCCGCGAACAAGTCTACTTTCTCGTAACCTATCCGCTTCGTTTTGCGAAATTCATCCTTCAGCTCCTTACCTTCACATTTCCATTTTTGGAATTTCTAGCTTTTGTCGCTGGTGTCGCTTGGAGTGGAATCAAGCGTAGCGAATGGGGATGTTTGGTTGCAGCAGTGGCTCTGTGTTGGGTTTTCCCCAGGGTGGGAAAAGCGATTGTGAAGGAGAGGAGCCGTTGTATGTGTTTACTGTGAGAAATTGCAGAACCATGAAAGACTTGTTGGGGGCGGGAAATAGAGGGGATATTATGGCTGTCTAATCGGGATCGGCTGATTTGAGATTGAAAGTTGTTATATCAAGGAGACAGATGCGAGGGGGCGGGGTTTAATGTGGAAAAACGAGACGGGGGTCGAATTCTTTTCCTTTGCGTTGTTCGACACAACGATTGCGCTGAATTTTAGCATGGCGCAGGAGCGTGAACTTACTGTAGACTATACTATGCACTGCTCTTAGAGCATGCTCAAACTATAATCAAATACCTTTCTGTGTTAAAGGGTACGTCACAGAATGATTTCAATTGAAACGACATAATAAATATGGACTTGGAACTTAATGCATTATACATACTTAGCTTAGGCCATCTCATCTATCAATGCGGAGGGAATCAATACAACAAGGAGAATGTTATGCAACCAGTTTAAATGCCCAAAGAAAATTCGACACCAACATCAATGTCACGAGCTGCTTGATATTAGCAAAAACCAATCAAAGAGGTTAGAAAGTAAACTCACCCATCTTGACAACTTTCGAGAATTGGACAGCCTTCTCAGCTGCGCTCTGTAAGTCATCGATTGAGAAAATCTTAAGACCGGCTTCGTTGATCAACTTGTGTGCCGCCTCCATGTTTGTCCCTTGCAATCTTGCAATGATTGGGATCCTGAGGTTCATGCTTTCGACAGTGCTGATGAGACCCTTGGCAATAGCATCACATCGTACGATACCACCGAAGATGTTTACAAAGATAGCTGTGACCTTAGGGTCACTGGTGATGAGAGTGAAGGCCTCCTTGATTGCTTGTGGGGTGGCTCCACCTCCAACATCGAGGAAGTTAGCAGGTTCACCTCCGTTGAGCTTGATGATATCCATAGTAGCCATGGCAAGACCGGCGCCATTTACCAAGCATCCGATGTCACCACCGAGCTTGATGAAGTTGAGACCGGACTCTGCAGCACGGACTTCCTCAGCATCTTCTTGAGAGGTATCGCGCCATTCGAAGATTTCCTTTTGACGGAACTCGGCGTTGTCATCGAACCCAAGCTTGGCATCCATGGCAAGAACCTGGTGGTCTGAGGTCTCGGAGAGAGGGTTGATTTCGATTTGAGTAGCATCTTTCTCCATGAAGATCTTGTAAAGCTTCTGGATCGTGTCCTTAGCATCCTCGACACATTGCTCGCTGAAACCGAGATCAATAGCAATCTTTCGAGCAACATCGTCCGTAACACCCTTGTGGATATCTACGTATGTAGTATTGATTGCATTTGGAGTCTCTTTTGCAACAGTCTCAATATCCATTCCACCTTGCGACGAGGATACGATGACGGGCCCTTGGGAAGCACGATCCATAAGAATAGCTAGGTAGAATTCGCGGCGAGCGAACTTGCGCTCGCAGATGTAAACAGAGTTGCAGATACGTCCGCCAGCACCAGTTTGCTTTGTAACAAGCTTGTGTCCGATCATTTGTTCTGCGAACATCTTGGCCTCGGTAGGGGAGTAGATAACGCGGACCCCTCCTTTCAGTCCATTGTCGAATGTGCCCTTTCCTCGTCCACCTGCAAGAACTTGTGCCTTAATAACCATATCATCTCCCCCGATCTTCTTTGCGATCGCTTCAGCTTCGGCGGCAGTTTTCGCAACAGATCCTTGCGGGACACCAATTCCGTACTGTATTTTGATCAGCTTTTTCTCGGGCTGTGAAACTGATGACTGCGTACTGTTCTCAGCAAATCAGCTGAAAGGTATTCATGAATGCTGAGCGCTCTCTTCTGTTGTGAAGCTCCGATTAATCGTGACGGCGTAGAAATCTATAACTCATGTTAACTTCGTTTGGTGATAAGAGAATGTTCGCAGTTTGGGGTGAGATTTACTCTGGTTGCCCTCAAGGCAGCTGCAAGGGGCTGGTTCCTGGCGAGTTTAAACATATTGTTAGGTTTTAGGGTTAAAAGACACAATTCCGTCCTTCTATCTTGACCAGATCTTCTTTTTTCGATGGTTGTGCTAGATTAATTGTCCCGCTGCTAAAACGGGATTTCGCGAAGCTAATACGGAAAGCGCTAAAGGCCATTCCCGCCAGTTTCACGTGCATGGAGCTTTTTAGTTGATTATTTTAAGATCGAGTACTTGAAGTGGAAAAAAATAAATTTTTATTTTCACGACCTGAGATTTCGAGATTCTAAGATTATACGTCGCTGTCGATGCCCCCAAAAACATTATGGTAAAATACGCAAATGAAGACGACCCAGAATTGGCTCCATATCGAAAGGAATCATGGGAGGAATTCAATGCCAAAATGAATCGTATTCAAATGGCACTCGCCAAACGTGAAGCCATCGCAGAAAACATCCTAGCAAGGTATCCAACCGATAGACCTCGCAAAACCCAAGAAGAACTCACCGCAGAAGATGCTCGCTGGTTTCCTGAAGGTAATCAGTCGATTGATGATGATCCAGCTTTTCGGAAGTTTCTCAAACCTGCAGAGGAACGCAACAAGAAATCACTTCGCGACAAAATGCTTCCCTCCAAGGAGTTGAAGGCTAGTAAGGCGAGGGATGCGGAGGAGAAGGCCGCCAGTGCAAAGAGGGCTCTGGCTGCAGATAGCAGTGATGAGGAAGAAGGCCGATCTGCTTTGGGTAAGGCGAAGAAGTTGAAGTCGAAGCACAACCAAGCCACCGGCCAAGACGGCGACAAACCTGGTACCATATTGGTCAACAAAGCTCTGCTGGCCCAAGACATTCGACAATGAGGAAGCTTATGAAGGTGAAGCGGAAGAAGAAATTGATAATGAGAGAGAGAGCAGACGAGAGGCAAAAAGATTGTTGAAAGCTTCAAGAAAGAAGGAAAAGAAGAAGGTGAAGAAAGAGGAAGCTATGAAGATGGACCTGGATCTCGAGGAAGGGAACGATAGCGCTCAAGGTCAGGAACCTAGGGAAAACAATAGTGGTGAGGAAGTAGGCAAAGGTACCAGTACGAAGCAGAAAGAACCCTTTATGAAAATGGATGTGGATAAGGAGGGGCAACTATCTGATGCTACTGGAGGCCTTGGCCACGATAGCAGCAAGAAGAAAAAGAAGCAAAAGAAGAAAAAGTCCAAAGCAGCTTAGAGATAATTTCGCTATAGCAATGCTTCATATGTGCTAATACTCAGAAGCTCGAGATATCATATATGCTTCACGGAAATATTCTCGAATTTTCCGCGATCAATCATTTGAGTAGTCATTGAAATAAAGATCAAACACAATGGTTCTAATGCATGGACTATTCCTATATCGTTACTGCAGCATGCTATCAACGTAGCCTAGCTTGGACTTCCCCTCTGCACAGACTGGCACTTCGATCGTTCTTTGCCACAAAAGTAATATTGGGCAAAGTAAATTCTTGATGTTAAAGATATACGGCCCAACCAATTAGTATTCAACACATAAACGGGGGTTCTAATAGGTAACAGGGCGACACTTTAAAAGTGTACTAAGCGTTGTAGCTTATGAATATAAAGTCCTTTATCTTATTAAAAAGGATACAAAACAACAATAACAAACTTTCCTAATTCATATCAACTGAGTTTACTCAACCCCATTCAAATCAAACCTCTTCGTCCATTATACCAACACCCATATCAGCGCAAGAATAAATCACTTTTCAAGGCCCCCACAAACATCCACGGTGTGCCAGATACGGGGCGAGTTAAAACCAAAGCATTATTTCATATATCGTTTCTTCATACATCATCTATACCAGGAATTCATATCTCATCCTCCAATACACAGCCACAAGGCAATTTATCTACACACGAAGAGACGAAATCTATCCAACCGCTTCCCCACCACAATGCCACCTACCCAAAGTTCCAGTTTCATGTTCTTCTCAGAGACCGTACTCCCGTTGGTTATTGGATACCATATAGGTAGCCAAATAAAGAAAAAAAGTCAGGCATCGCGTACGAAAAGAGAAAGTGCTGAAGCTATCGAGAAAGCTCGTAACGACAGCCCGTCACCAAAACTCGGGTGAGCGACACCATTGACGGCAGAAATACTAGTCGGAAAGAACAAGATGTTGCTTCTATGTTTGTAAGGTATACAAGTTTTGGTGGGAGTTATTGCTTGAGACCAGGTTGTGTGCTCAAGCAGCTTCATCGCGTAGATATTATCCGGAAGTATAAGGTCAAGCCCACCCGAAGCGTTTGTAACGAAGCCTGCCAAGGGGGCATGATATTAGGTTGTTATGGCCGTTCAGCCTCTGGGGGGCTCATATTGGCGCTTAATGATGAAAATTAAAGGACAAGCTAATCCCTGCCACAAGCTTGTCATCTCCATGTATTTCCATGTCCAGCACCTTCCAAACCACCCTCAATCATCTCTGCTAGAATATCCCAGCTCTTCGATTCTTCCCCTCCACTCGCCCTAGCCACACCTCTCAATCCACTACCCACAAACCGAACCATCCTATCAAAGTCCCCTTTCATTTTGGCAAGCTTGTGGATATACATTTCTTCTGGTTCTGGACCACCCGGTGATAGAATGCTCAGGTCAATGTCAACCTCATCTGGATCGTCCGAGTCAGAATCCTGCTGCTTTTGAATTCTTATGGACTGGCGGTGTTTTGGCTTTCGAGGTGTGCGCGGCAAGCCAAGGGATGCGATCGAAAGATCCATCATCTCCTGTTGCTGGTCCATCGCCTCTTTGCTCGCGATAGCATTGGCAGCTTGGGCGTCTTCTAGCTTGATACCCAGGTCAAGAATTTTCAGGATTGTCTTATGAATTAGTTCTAATTTGTTGCCCAATAAGGCTTCATCCGTGATGCGCTTGGCAAAGACGGTATGGACTTGTATCATGGCATCTATATCTTCGACTACTTGCAAGTCTTGACGCATTTTCGCGCCTTGTGGAGAAAGAACCAGAGAGGTAATATAGTAGTAAAGGGTCGAGTTGAACCACAATAAACGAATACGGAGGGAGTAATACAGAGAGCGTTCATCAATTGTACTAGTAAGTGTGTGTTGCTCAGAAACAAGTCGCTCTCGGGACAGTATATGGGAACTTCGTCGAATCTGAAATAGAAATGTGAAAATCCTCTGATATGATGGAATGGTAGAAGGAGTGAGAATGATCTGTATAGGCCAAGAGAGGTGATAAAGCGGTTCGATAACAGAGAGAACTTTCACTGATTTTCGACACCTATTGATATCCTTGCTTCGTTGCGATAGAGGCCGGATACGCAGTCGAAGTCGTTCGGCAATTACCGAGGAATGGGATCCAATAGTGCTCTGTGCAAGCTCTGTCAGTGGGAATCGGTCATTCCAAGAGGCATCCAGAGTGTCTAGCTTATCAAAAACTGTTGACATAAAGCCTGATGAAGCAATGCCATCGGCGATAAAGTATACGTGGGCCAAAGCATCAAGGGCTTTGTGCAAGCCACAAGACTCAAAAAGTATTCCCCGGAGTCTGTTAGAAGTGTAATGATGTTTACTTCTAATCCATTCATCAAATGCAGCATCAAACAGCTCAGAAAACGGAGCCAGCGAAAACCTAGAAGTATCACAAACGGTCTTGAAATCAAGTATCGGCTCAGCTCTATCCATTGACCGTATGGACTCAAATTGATTCAATTGTTTAAGAACCACAACACTTTTGCCAGTGTTGAAGATTTTCTGTGCAGCTGTATGAAGAAAACTAGGGGCATGCAGGACACCAGTTTGAGTTTTTCGCAACTTGAAGCGAGATCGCCAAATTGATGATGGTTCCGAGTCCCCGGTGAGTCGAGAAACAAAGAAAGTAGTGTCACCATTAGTGAGCTCGCCTTCTTCCATCCACGATCGTATCGGCCTTAGATAAACTTGGAAACAGTCGAAGAATATTGTACCCATAAACACATACATTTCATCATCTCCGGCCATCTGTAAGGTGCAAGTCTCGTCATACAGGAACTCGAGATAACGGAAAGCATGGGCATAGCGATCTTCTTCCAACTGCTGAATGAGATTAGAGAGTTTGCTGAAAGGCCTCAAATAATCAGATAAGACTTGTCCTAAGCTCATGAGACTCACGACATTATCTTTAGCAGGAGTGACGAAGCTCGTGTGGATATCAGATAGCTTAGTATTCAATTCAATAAGTCGTTCTGATATGGATCCTTGAAGAACTTGTAGTAGAGACACTTTCTGAGGAGTTCTCCCCCAAGATCGAAGAGTGCCCAAGGAAGATCCCTGGATTGCAAACCTTTCCATCAGTGCATCATAGCCATCCGGGGTCAAATGCTTTAATGTGTAGGCCTTGGAAGGATTAATGACTCTGTGCTTGTCATCACTCGATTCGAACAAAGAGGTCTCCCGTCCAGATAGCATGAAAAGGACTTCCCGGATTGCCTGTAGCTCGGTGACGGATTTTCTCACTGTTTTAAGCTGAACACCATTCACATTCGGTGGTTTTTGCCAAAATTGTGCTTTTCTTAGTTTATGCAGGTGCCCCTCTTCAAGCGTATCTATAACAAGATCTTGGGGCCGCCAAGTATATTCATCTTCCAGACTCGACTGCCCAGTTTCTTCTGATAATTCGGAATGGATATCCATCAAATCATCGTCCTCATCTGAACTGTGGGTCGTGAAATCAACGTTCTTCCAAACGCCTTTTTCTCTTAATAGAGGATCTTCGGCCACAAGATCTCGCCATCTTAATGGGGGATCAATGTGGTTTACCACCCTAATTGAGTCTAAGTCTTCAATCTTCGATTTAGACACCGGCTTATTCGACAATTCGAGAATTAGATATAAAATTTCGGGCTGCAACGCGATCTTCAGTTTTGCCAACCTGTCTAAACGCTCTTTTAAAGCATCTGCTAAAGGGTCCTCATTGAATATACGAAACTTCTCATCGAGCCCTTGAAGCCGGTCCTCAACTTCAAATTGGTTCGTCCGAAGGTAGTTATGATATCTTAATGCTCGGAGAGAGGTTTCTCGGCATGCATCATATCTAGCAGGATTGGACTAAAGTTGTCAGTATAATTGCGCCATGCATATTGTGAAAAAGATCCAAGAATTGGAGAAGAACCACAATATAAT
>JWJB01010264.1:0-48130 GCA_000812895.1 Rutstroemia sydowiana
ATAGATGAGATGAGATGAGATAATGGATTTGGTTATTCGGATCAACTACCGGTATACTTCACTCTGGTTTACTTTCTTTTTTTGCGTGTTTTGGAGAGAGAGAAACAGATAGATGAACGCATGGATGGGACTTTGGTTATATATCCAGTATTAGATTGGATAGCTAGCTAGCTGACTGGATGATGATCTCGGTGGTTATGGTGAAGTTGCTCTCACTCTCAATCTCACACAAACCTTTTTACCTTCTTTCATTCTTTCTTCGTTTCTGAACTGGACAGGGCAGGCTGGGATGGAAGAAGATGCGACGGGTTGAGAAGAAATAGGATATCATAGATAGCATGGATGGAGGGATACATTGACATTAAAATGAAATAGGGATATCATAGCATCGCATAGCATGAAAATATGAAAATGGGTTTTTTACAAATGAAACAATATTTATATCTCCCACCTATACCATTCTTCTTTGCTCTCTAAATCCCCCATTCCTCTCTAGATTTATTCTCACTGCAAGAACAATGATGAGTGAAATACGATATGAGAAATAAAAAATACGAAAGGAAAGGGAAGGAAAAGCTGTGGTATATAAGTTAGTTATACAAGACGAAGATTAGATACAGTTCTGGACACCCAAAACCACAACAAATTCGCGAACAACCAACATTAGAAATGTGAAGAGTGCAAATTTATGCGCTTTATAAGGGGATTAAAAAGATGTAAAAAATTTTTAAAAATAATAGTTTTTAAATTTTATATATATATTTTAAAAATTGAGCTAAATTTTTTAAAATATTTATATAATTAGAATTTAATTTTTTATATATCAATTCAATTTTAAATATCAATTTAATTAACTGAATTGATAATTAAAATACTCAATTCTAACTTAACCAACCAAAGTACAATCAAACCAACTAAATCAAAATCTAAAATTTTTAAAATATAAAAAATATTTTATTAATTTATATAAAAATAATTAATTATTAGATTTTAGTTTTTATTATATATTTGAATTTTTTTTATTAAATGTTTTAATTTAAACTAGATTTCATATATTTTAGAAAAAATTAATTTTTAATAGTATTTTGGGTGTTCATAACTGTATATATAAATGATCCCAATAAGTCAATGTATCACCCCCTTCCCCAAGCTGCATTCCCTCGGAAGGATGGTGTAGTAGAGTACAGTACTATAAGTAGTTAGTGGATGATATGTCATGAGTATGAATGTGAGTGGACAGGAATGAGAATGAGTTTGAAAGACTTACCAGACTGGAATGAGAGATGGGGAGATGGTTGTGGGGGGAAGTGGAAGGGGGTTAGATTTTGGATGCTGATGATGGGAACGGAGATGGTGCTGGGTGTGGGTATGCATATGGGTATGCGTATGGGTACTTGGCTTCCTGGAGAATTGGGAGGCGATTGTGGGAATAGATTGGATGGTGGGGTAGGATATTGTTGATTGGATGTATCCAAGGTAAATCGATTGATTGGCTGGCTGGCTGGAGGCAAATTGATGGATGGTTGGATGTATTCAAAATGAATTGGTTGGTTGGCTGGCTAGTTGAAGGCGGATTGTCGATAGATGGATGCATGGGTAGAGTGATGATAGACATGTCTATTGGTTGGCAGGGCGGCCTCTAGGCAGAGACTTGAATATATGCGCGTGGGTTCCGAAGATAATAATGATGACAGTGATACGCAAACATAAGATTCTTGATTGAAGATCAATAATTCCCAGTATATGTGTTTTTCGAAAAGCCCATTGCCTTGAACTCTTTGTTGAGTTGCCTATCCCTAAGTTCTATACTACCGACGCTTCCTGCATTCTTCTCATCTTCCAAAAGGTCTTCCAGCTTCTGCTGTAATGCTTCTAGCTTTGTGCAAGCGCGTGGTATTCGACTGTTGTACAAATTATTTTTTTGTTGAGTGGATGCGTTATCTCTTTTTTGACGTAGCTCTGTAATCCTGTTCTTCATATCTTGAATTTGAGACTCCAAAGCGGTTACTTGAGCCGATTTAGCGGGAGGACGTGGAGAAGAAGCGGGTCGGGCTGCTCCACCTCGAACGCTACTGCGCTGACTACTAGGAGGACGTGGGTAGGAACTGCTAGCAGTTTCCACATGACCATGTCCCCATCGATCCATGATAGTAGCGGTAGTATCCTGAGGAACATTTTCGAGTGCCCCCCTGAGATCATTTCTTTGCGTGTTGGAAGAGCTTGCTACAGGTCTACCAGAACTTCCTTGTCCATGGGATGATGTGTGACGTGGCATCTTTGCTGCTGAATGGTTGTCGAAGAAATTGACAAATGTTCTATGAAGATATCCTGTGTTTTTCGATGCTGTATGGTACGATTCAAATAGGAAGATACATATGCCAAAATGGTGGCGGGGTGGTAGATCCAACAGATATTTCAGACCGGTAACGCGAAGAAGAAACACACAGTTGCAATTTATTGTATTGAAGTATGGATCTATAAAGTGTATAAGAGATGTGATTGGAAAACAAGAATGTAATTGTAGAATTGTACTTTGGATAGAATATGCGTACATACTCGTTCTTATAGCAGTACAACACCAGCAATCCAACCCAAGAACTTACCCCTCCATACTGTACCACCAGATGCAGAGTTCTCGATACAATCAGCAAACATTATATTGGCCTTCTTGTACAGTCATTCTCACTGGAAAATGATATGTGCAGGATCCTCACTCAGGAGTTAGATAAGCTGATACAGCTTCCTGAATAAGCAGTCAATATTGGAATCACTTTTGATGTGATTAGATCAGCGTATAAAATGTAAGAATGGATTGGTATTGATATTTGAGTAGAAATCTCTAATACATAGAGTCATGATCCACCGCGATCAAAACAACGACCTCTCCTAAGGTTCTCGAAAGGTTCTGGATGATACTCACTATGTCCATCCGCACCAGGCTCCCTTGATCCAGGTGAAAGAGACCGAGCCCGCTCCCGACGTTCCTCCATAGCCTTCTTCTTAACCTCCAACTCCCTTTCAAGCTGAGATTTTAGGCGTTTCCACCTTCTCGATTCGCTTTCAAAATCGACCCCCCATGTACTTGGGTTCTTGATGAAACCCTCCAATTTCGCGATTTTGGCCCTCGTCTTCTGGTATTTCGCGATTTAATTTCCAAAAGTCTTCTCTACCTCTTACCTCCTCATCGATGGGTCGCTGCGACAAGTACTTTGATGTCAGAGTGGGAACAGGGGTGGGGTTCGTTCGGTTGGGGGTTGAACGGTCGGGGTATGATGAATTTGACGTGTGGATGATCGAGATGATGTAGAATTATTTGATACGGGGCTGGTGGAGCGTATTGGCCGCGAAAAGTGATCTCCAGGTGCAAGAGTGCTATGGCTTTTGTATGGGTTCGCAAATTATCCATTGAAACCTGGGCGACCGCATACTGGAATTCAATCCTGTCTATCGCTGTTGTTATTAAGTGATTTTACGGAGTCCATTTCGAAAGATTTGACGAAGGCTAAGCTTGTGCGAACGGATCCTCTCTGTTGTGATCCTGTATGGAATGTCGCTGAAGAGATCAATTGATGGTTTGCGGGCCGGCAGGAGTGGCAATTGATCAAAGCGAAGGCAACATGGGAACGTATATGTAGATAAAAATCCAAGGATCTCAACACAATAATGCAACTCGATCAACAAATTCGTACTCGCAAAACAAAGATGCAACAATACGATCAGATCTGACAGTCAGTACCTCATCAGCACCTGATACCTATAACCCATTCTTATAGCATCCAACGCCCAAAACCAACAAAACCAACCAACAAATTTTGCATCCCATGCGTTCGAAATTTTCTTCGCAGCCTCCATACTGACATCCTTATAAAATCATTCTTCCAAAATTAATATACATTAAGCAATCATACATTCAATAGCCCAAAATATAATTCATTAAGACAATTACCACTGTATTATAAATCAAAACAATACTTTAATAAATAGATGAGATTGTTTTAACTGGCATTTGCATTGTAAGATATGCAACAAAAGCACTTGAAATGCGTCCCCGTTCATCCCATCTTGCAATATACTGCAAGTACAGTGGGGGGACATGTATCAGCCAATATAGAATAATCCAAGCTGACTCATCCAAATCATTTACTATCGTAATTGTCATCATCGATAGTAACGTTCGTGGGGGAAGTACGTATGTATATGCGCATGCATTGTATACCGGTACAGTATGCATGTGCCTCATATATACATGCTTCTTATGTGCTGCTTATATGCATAGAGCATGCATACAACGGTACGCATGCACACCATACTACTTGTACTGTATCAACATTATATCATCCGGTATACCTATTCGGTGTATGCGTGTTGGTAGGTGTGTGTGGGTATCGTGTATGTATATGTATTTATTTATTTGTGACCTCGTATTCATAACAAGCTTTATCCGTAGCAAGGAAATGAATAATCAAATGAATTAGAATTTAGTACGTGAAGGAAATGTGTGGGTGTGTAAGTACGTGAGTGTGATCTGAAAAATTCGATAGTTTAGAACTTGTTGGTAGGTAGTGGGGGTTGATGGTAGCTGAGATAGGTACATAAGTGGGATGCGTATGTGAGATAGGATGTGGTGGGATGTGGTGGGATGTGGTGGGATGCAGAGTGATGTGAAGGAATAAAAACTATGTGGTGGGGTGGAATGAAAGCAAGTCAGATCAGATAGATGGATGAAGAAAATAAAAGTCGGAATGCGCTCAATGAGGTAATTCGATCAGTAAATATTGTAGGTATACTTTTCCATTCACCACTTGGTGGCTGGGAAGAATACCTTCAGAATTTAGTAAAAATGTGAGATGTTAGATTCGTAGTCATCTCATAATACGAAGACGAGGAAGGTGGCAGTGAATAAGATACTACTGATAGAGTGTGGTTCATAAGACGAAATGATTTCACGACGAGAACGGATATATTGATTGGTTTTGAAATGTGAGTGAATGTGTCTGATGGGTATGGTATGTATGTGTATATAGTATTATAATATGATAATTAACCATCGCAACTGAAACCCAATACGAATCTATCGTAAGAGTACCAGTCTGTATCCCAGCCGTGATATGCCATGCCATGCCATTTAAAAAGTGAAGATGCAAGCTATGCAATTATACAAGTGAAAACGAATGCTTGAAAATAAATGACCCCCCCAAATCCCCCAACCTTGCGGTTACCATATCCCAAACTCCTGAAAATGCTATGCAATGCAATGCAAATAACATGCTGCATGTATCATTAAAGAAATATGCAATCTGATATATAAGTGATGCAAATAAACCGATCGAAAACAATTACTCCGCCCAATGAACCTTCTTCTTCAATCTCGGACTCGCAACAGCTTTACTCTGGATAAGCGCACTCGCAGGTGCACTCTTGCTCTCCTTCTGTGCACCTGTCATTTTCCCCATCCACTCATCACCATCATCACTCTCCCTCTCCTCCGTTATAGATCCGAGATCTGGACTTGGCTCTCGCCACGAATGTGGTCTTCTCAAAGGTAGACTTCTTGTTTGACCTCGACCGCGTCCTCGAGCTGGTGTAAGTCGTACTGTTGCTCTGCCGCGCGTACCCGTGAATTCCGGCATTGTAATCCCAAGCCCTTTGAGTTGTTTCCCTATTCTGTGTGCAGCCCGCGATTCTCGACCATTGGTATGTAATTGTGTGAAGTCTTTGAGGCTGAGAGGCATCGCGAATCCAAAAGACTCGTCGTCTTCTGGTAAGAGTGATCGTTGGAGCGAGGAGGGAGAGATTTCTCGGACTTCGGTATCGGGGTTGATGTCCTCGTCTGATTCTATACCCGCCGACATATCATCGATGTCTTCGTCGGTGACTTCTTCGGGAGAGGTGAGGAAGTAGGAGAAGGGATTTTCATCGATGGTTTCTATGTCGGCGTTGCCATCGCGAAGATGAATGATGGTGGGTGGCCAAGAGTCTCGCCGTTGAAGTTCATTGAAAGGCATCTTGTCGGTATTATGGTAGTAGGTAAGTATTGAACTTCCCTCGATAGATCCGGCTCAAGGCCGGTCTATGTACTTTGTGGCGAATGCGGGGTTGGTTGATCTACACTCGAAATATGTTCGAAGGTGGAGAATTTTTGTGACAGCAAGTGCGGACGTGCAGGAATATATACAAAAAGTAAAGAGATACAAAGAGAAAATGCTCACTTTATAGTCAATCACGCAGTAGACGCAGTAGCCTTATGAGAGACTCTAGTCATCCTTGCTCGTATTGCGCCTTGTGAGATAATGAACATGTGGGATATAATGAATCATCCTTGTGAGACATTCACCCACACACAGCTTTATAAATACAAAGAAATGAGTAAAAAGCTTGCGAATACTATAGATAAGAAGGCGGCAATTGAAATATATTATTTCATGTGTGACTCGAAATGGTTAAGGCTAATAGCAAAAGGGCGGCGCGTTCTCACTAACTCGTGATTGTGTTGGTCAATTTGGATGTGCAGCCTGTCACAAACGAGTCCGGTGACTGGAAAGGGAGTTGAAAACCTAGGAAGCCACAGGCACAAGTTAATCATAGGAATGATAGGAATAAAAATTCCAATTGGTTAACGCGGATATTGAGGTGCATTATTATTATATCCTAATGCAGGTGTAGATGATCAACAATAATCATCGGTCATCGTTCCTTTAACTGTATACCGGTATATGTGTTCTTGGATATACCTTGATGATATTTGCAAATGGATGAATTATTGGTGGTGAGGAGAAGAACGATCAAGTACAGATGATTAAGGTTATATGGTTGGTAAGAAAAGGGGCTTAGTAAGGAATATTGCGCTAAGCCTTTATCAATAAAAACCCGAATCACGTGGAAAGAATGACAAATTGGTAGGAACAATTGGTTAATATCGCTTATGGCGGATGTTGAAACAAATCTCAAGTACCTACAAGTATCTCATTGCCACTGCAAACTTATATGTCGTCGTCGCCAACATCGGCACATCATAATCTCATTCAACTTGTACTACAATTACGTTTCAAGTCTAAGTAAGGTTACTATTCTATGACATCATAAACCCGCCCCGCTCTCGAGCCCAACCCCACAGTCCAAGAATTGATCGTCCTGAGCCTGATACCCCACTTCAAACTCAGTATTTAATGAGGGGTTCTTGTGGAGATGAACATTAATCCGCTTGCTTTTTTCCAAGCTTGGACTATCAAGACGACGTGAAACCACACATTCGCCTTCCGTCACATATCGTTTTCCTATCAAAAACATTCAACTACATCCTTTGATATCGTTTATCATTCAATCATGACTCGGGATCAATTCTTGTCTGACCATGAGGGAGAAAGAACTATTATTACGACTTCTACCGAAAATCATGCATCATTTGTAATTCCCATTCGAATTTTTACCCACAATATTCGATATGCAACTAAAAGACCTTTCCAAGGAGAAGAACCTTGGGCAGTACGATGTCCTCAACTTTGCTCAGAATTGATTTTCAATTCCATTCCTCCCGAGACATTTATTTGCCTCCAGGAAGTTTTGCATTCCCAGCTGGTCAACATTGACGATGCTTTAAATGATCCAGCAGTTCTTGGTGGTCATTGGAGTTACATTGGGGTTGGGCGGGATGATGGCAAACAAGCCGGAGAATATTCACCCATCTTCTATCGGCCATCAATTTGGCGTTTGGTCACTTGGAAAAACATTTGGCTTAGCGAAACACCCAACAAGCCTTCCAAAGGTTGGGATGCCAGTTCGATTCGGATTCTCACTTGCGGTGTGTTTGAGCACCACAAGACTGGGCAAAGAGTCGTTATAATGAGTACTCACTTGGATGATCAGGGTGCCTTATCTCGTCAGAATAGCGCAAAGATGATTTTGGATGTGATTGAAGAATTTACAGCAGATGTCCATCCGGTTGCTTTACTCCTTGGTGGCGATTTCAATAGTCCTCCGGATGATGAAGCGTATAAGACAATGACCGCATCGACCTCGACTATGCAGGATGTTGGCGAAGTCGTTCCCAAACGAAAGCAACATGGAAATGAATTCACATTTACCTCTTTTGGTTACGTTGATGCTGAGCCATCAAAGATTGATTTCATCTTCTCTGCAAAGGAAACCAATGTCAAATTCGGTACATTCTCGGTACTCAGTAATCGCTTTGACGATGGAGTATATATCTCGGATCACAGAGCAGTTGTCGTTGATCTGGAAGTTAATTCTGAGTAGTATTTACAAGATAGGAACATGTAATTCGAGGTTTCCAGGTATCGCTTCGACTGATAGCGAACGCTGACAAAGTTTTGAACAATATACAAGATACAAGGATTCTCGATATAAAGGGGATTCACAAGTCATAGGATTAACGGCGGTTTGGTTTTAACCGGTAAGGACAAAAGAATATGGAGGTTACATACAAATGCAATGGTGTCACAAACATTATTAATTGATCTCTGTTTCGATTCCTGTGCGTGCAACTTTTTCTTCATTCTTAGGTACTACCCAGGTAATTGGCTGATGATCTTATATCCGTATATCCGATACCAGTTGCGTACATCCGAGTCCCGACCCCATCGTCTCCACCAAATTTACCAGTAGTCCAGCCTACACTTTTCTGCACATTGATTACAATTCACCAAGATCTCATCTCATCTCATATTTTCTTCCTTTTCCATTTCACCCCACTACAATGTGTACACCACCCTATTCAATCCTTGACTAACTGCCTTACCTCTCAAAATGAGGAATTCTCGAGCCTGTGAAGCCTGTAGAGCTGGAAAGAACAAATGTGTATTTAATAATGAAAGTACTGCATGTCAGAGGTAACACTTCCTTGAACGGAGTAGTTGTATATCTTTTGCTAATTGTTTAGATGCGAACAAACGAAAAGTCGATGTCATGTTCGCGATAAAGCCAGACCACGGCGGGTGCGCGGTGCGAGGACTACTCGGTCGCAATTGAGTCCAAAATTACCAAGCACTTCATCTCCATCAGCGAGTCCTGGTACCGAAGGAGACTTTTCAATTGATTTGCCACCGATTGTATATCACGATCCAGCTGAAGATGTTGACCATTTTCAAAATCACCATCGGCGTGTCTTCTCCGAGGATGTACCGCCCAGTCAATCGAAACCCGCCATTAAACCACCCACTAGAACTCTATCACCCCGAAGGCTCACTCTCCCACAAGCAAACTATCTTCTTGAGAAGTTCCTGCCTAGACTTCTATTCTTCCCATTCATCACACTTCCTAAACCCACCACGATTCAAAACCTATCCCAGCAATCTCCATTTTTACTTCTATCCATCCTCACCATATCATCCATTCCTAACCCGTATCTTCATCACCAAATCGACCACGAATTTCGGCGGATCCTAAGTCTCAAACTCGTAATTGAGCATCAAAAATCACTCGACTATCTACTCGGTCTCATCGTATATATAGCCTGGTATCCTATGCACGTGAAGCCCAAAACAAATCCTTGTTTCATGTATATGAACCTCGCAATATCGTTAGCGACCGATATGGGGCTTGATCAAACGGAGCCAAATCCAAGTCCGTTTATGGACGCTGATATGAAGGGCTTGGTGGATGAGAGCGGTGGGTGGACTGAACAGGCCAAGTTGGCGTGTATGGGCTGTTATGTCCTGAGTTCCACGTATGTTCCTCATTTCGTTGAACTTCATGGACACCACTGACTTCCCCATATCTAGTTTTTCGATATCGTTCCATAAACCACAAAATCTACCATTCAACAATGACCTGATGGTTGGCGTTGACCAATCAGCTATAGCTCACACCACACTACAGCTACTCGTCCAGCGCATCTCAACAACTTGGGATCCCAAAGCTACACCTCAAATGGATCATTTCACTACAGACTTACATATTCGGCACTTAAGTGCTGAACTTGATGCTTGGCGCCGAAATACACCCGACTCAATCGCTACGTCGCGTAAGATTCCCATAATCCAATATCAAAATTGAATACATTCTCAGTTGTATGAATGCTAATAATAAACAGCATTAATGACCCTCTCTTACAAATTCACCCATTCTTTCATCTACTCCCACGCTCTCCACTTATTCGATTATCGCTACAAACCTTACCCTTTCCACAATCCCCACAGCACCACCCGCACACCCCCATCCAAACAACACCTAAACACACTTCTCAGACTCTGTGTATCCTACTTCAACAGTCTACTCTCCCTCCCCTCAACCCACTACACAAGCTTCACAATGTATCACTGGACCACTGTTGTTCACGGCGTCATTGCCATCACCCGCCTGACATTCATCCTCGCCCGCATCGAAAACTGGTCCGCGGATACCACGCGAGAAAAAATTGGTCTAAGTATGTTTATCGAAGCTTTATGTTTTCGATTAGAAGGACTTTCTTCTTCAATCCAATCTGATAAATCGTATCCCTCGAGTTTGAAGATGGGAAATTTGGAAGCGCAGCAATCGAAATCGGGAATGCCAAACAGGAATATCAATATCGCACCAAAATCCAGAGCAGTTAGAGAAGGGGAGTCGGATTCTGATAATGGGAAAAAAGGAAATGCTAAGATTTATACGTTCTATCACGTTCTGGCTGAAATGCTGAACTCGGTGAAAACATCATGGGAAGAAAGAGTGAAGAAGTTGGTTCAGGTGCCGACTCCGATGGCGAGCGCGATTCAGAATTCGTTGTCGAGGTTGTTGCCGTTTGCGACGGGGATGGGTGCAAGTGGTGGGATGGGAACGGGGACGGGGATGGGGACGGCGGAACAAGAACAAGTTAGTAGAGGAAAATGTCCGATTTTTGATCCGGAAATGGAACCGTTGTTTGAAGGGGTGGATTTTGAGCTGGATTTGGAGGCTGTGACTGCTGCTGCGGAGGCGGGGTGGGGTGAGGGTTGGAATGGGAATGTGGTTCAGGGATGGGGAAGTGGAAGTTTGGGTTTGAATACGGGGAGTGGGGTGGGTACGGTCATGGATGGAAAGCCATCTACGGTTGGGGTTGAGACGCCGGTTAGTGCTTGTGTTAGTGCTGGTGGGAATATGAATATGGGTATTGGTGCTAGTACAGCTGTCGGGATGAATGCGGGTGTAGAAGGAGATTTTGGAACGAAGGGTATGGGACAAGGGCAATTGGGACAAGGGAGTCAATATTCAGATTTGTGGGCTACGATGACGAATTCTTGGGCGGAAATGGAGATGGAGATGGGGAGGGGTTGGGAGGGCTGAGTGGGTGTTTGGGGTTATCAATAAGGGGATGGTGGAGATGTGCTTTATTTGAGTTGGGGGTTGAGGATAAGTGATGGGAAGTAGTGTGCTTGGATTTTATATATTTAGAGGATACATGATATATTTTGAATGATGTAGAATGTCGTACTGTAGAATCAGTTGTTCGGATACACTCCCCACCGCCCAACACCCCCATGGTCGCATACACGCAGTGTTCGTCACTCCTCAGGCGTCCAATTCCCCACCAATGCTTGCAATCAGATGCAGGACAACCCGGTACCTCAGCGCATCTGATTGGATTTTCAAGACGGTATATCTTGTCGAGAATCTTAAGAATTGATTTACTAAATAATACCAAAAACAGGTATTGAATGGATTCATCGATAACACAAATATATGGGAGCTTATACTACCGGAGCAAAGAAAAATAGATTGAGGCGTCTAGTTTGATGTTGGTTAGACAAAAAAGCGATAGTCTTCGAATGATAAGGCATGAGAAAGTTGGTTTCGGTCTCCTTTGCCCGGATAAAGGCGACTCATTGGCGATGATGGGTATATCAATTACTATACACCTCTGTTTGAGAACTTTAGGAAAGGTTATTAATTTATCGATGGAGGATGATAGATCTATCTTCATCGTACACAACATCAAATCATGCCAGGATCTAGCGCAAATTCCGATTCATCTGAATGCAGCGAGATTGAACGCTGAGCTATGGCGCCGTGGCAGTGCTGGTACATGACTACTCCCACGTACAGGACCAGGAAATGCAGGAGCCGTCCGCGCAAACTATATCAGATCATCCGGTAACGATGCAGAAACAATAATATAATACCAGCAATCAGACCAAGTTCCAGAACATCCAACGATTCCGGTACACCTGAGCAAGGCCCAACTTAATGGAATTACCCCAACAACGTGGTGGTGTTCGATCTCCCGATCTATTTGCTGCTACGATGAGTTGAACTGGGTATGTTATTATAGTAACTTCCAAACCACATCCTGCTGATAGTTAATACAGTACTCGTACTTCTAGCAGAGGTGCTGAACCCGGGTGTAAGAGAGTTGGAGTTGAAAATTAGTAGTGGGGAGGTTAGAGTAAGATCGAACTACTGCAGATGTTATCAGTTGACTCGAAGCTTGGATTAAGGGGTGCTTAATTATTATCGCAACACTACATACACCTTAAACTACTTTATATACAGATTTGCAGGCCAATAACTCTTATCGCGAAATTACTTATTGCTGTTTCTCTTGCTGTTTTTCGATAACCTTATTAACCAACACGAATATATACGGTGGGTGGGATGTGGTTGGTTGGGACGAATTTTGAAATGCATCATGTACTGTACCAGTGGAAATATCAGTATGTCAGTGCTTTTGTTGCACGTCTCACATCCCACTTTGCCAATTGATTTATTTTTTCCAGCCCTTTCTCAAATTTGAAGAAGAAATAATCAACCTCATCTACTCGTAAAGTGGAAGTATGGTGAAATTCCAACATAGTGGCAATTACTTCAATAATTGTACGATGGGCTATACAATTTCTCAATGTATAGGTTCTATTGTTTTTGGAACAATGATCTCATAAGTAGGTCTGCATAAGGCCAGCTGAATAGATGAAGAAATTTTCGTGTGTTGGTTGGTTTTTGGGTGTTGGTACTGCTATAAGAATGCTTTTGTACGCACATATTCGAAGTCTGATTCTACAGTTACATTTTTATTTTTCGGTCGCATCTTTATTTTCCAAGCAGAAAATTATCATATCCAATTGCTGTGGGGTTTACATATCTCTCTAAAACCATATTGCAATTCAATTCAATACGACTTGAGTACAATTGTGTGTCTCTTTTCCACGTTATCGCTTCCAGAAATAAGTAGCATTCATCCGCTAATCGAAATACGCATAATACAACATCAAATATGTCAAGATATGCATACAGCCAACCTGCATACACCACAAGCTCCATCTATTCTCAACCCGTAATACGGCAGCGAGAGTCCAATAAAATCACACTAGGTACAGGAAGCATTAAAACAGGATCCGATAGCGAAAGCCTCGCCAAATCGTCCGACATCCATCCATCATCAAAGATACCAAGGTCCACAGTCGCAAGTAATGAGTCAAGAGACAATGCTCAAACGAACCGGAGGCATCATCTCAGCAATTCAGGATCATCCAGCTCAGGAGCCGGTAGTGCAGTCTCCGAAAAATCGTCCGATTACAATGCAGCAGTGTTGAAAATGCCGAGAGTGACACCCCCGGGATCCATATCGAGCGGTAGATCCATATGGAGCGAGATCAGGGGGCGTAGGACAACTCGAGTGGGTTCTTCTAACACGCAAGGACCCAATTTAATGGAACAACTCGAAATTCTTCATGGTACTACTCCATCTGGCACTCCACTACATAAAACTGTTAAACATTGGATGAGTAATGTTCCCAACTCAGGTTCTGCTAGAAAGTACCAACACGTTCGATTTGAGGCAGCCGGACCCTCTACTTCTCCTCCTCCTCGTGCTAGATCGGCTCATTAATTTTCGGAGCTTCAAATTCGAACTACGGTGGACAAGCTTAACAAACTTCGAAGAATCTGAGCTGGCCCGATATTGCATCCCCGCCAAGCAATCAATCAATGTCAACTACTGACTCTCCAACCAACGACTTACTTAACCCAACTCTCATTCCGACCATCGAAATCCAAACTCCGTTTCGCCATACTCTTGCCCTTTTCCCTTCTCTTGCAATTTCTCTCCGTCCCTAGTTCCATTCTGGTAAGTCTTCTTTCTCTCATACTCATGCGCATTTCGAGACTTTCACTAACTATATGTAGTACCATACCGTGTGTACCAACACCCATCCGTCAATGCATTGGCTACGCCATTACGCGCACACTACTCACTCACGATCCTTCACCTTACTTCCAAACACCAATCGCAAACCTCCTCCCAATCCCGAATCGAAATCCAAACAAACATGGGAAACGAAAGGTACCTAAGACCTACCACCCAATCATACAAGCCCCGTACTGTTATACAATCATTCAGTAGGTACGGCATCCAATCACACTCTACACAATCACACTCTACACAACTCCCGACCCAGCCCACCATCTCTCATCAACATCTCACCATCCAGTTCTTCACTCCCGGATCCCAAAGGATTTGGGAAACTCCTACGTCAAAACCTGAAAGCACGCGACAAAAAAGCTGGCTTCAGGGTTGGAAGCAAAGAGATTCAAACTCAGTGATGTTGATTCGACTGCTCGTGATATTCGGCACGTTGGAAAATTGGATGCTGAAGGCGTTGCGAGATAGAGTTGAATTGCATAAGGCGAGAGTGAAATTGTAGGAGAAGTGGGGAGAGAAGGGCTGAAAATTCCGAACCCGAATCCGAGGCATCCGTATCTTCATGCGCTGTTTTAGCTGAACTCGTCGTTCTGGTGTTGAGTGCGGGGTTCATGTGCGGTAGGTGGATTTCGCGCATACGGACAATTCATCTGCAAATCATGGTCGGCATTGATTGATTGAAATGGATGGGTTATCATGTACCAGCGGTTAGATTGAGATGCCGATAAATTGATTTTGTGGGTTTTGGGTGAACCGGAGGTAAGTGGTTTGGTGTAGTGATGATGATGGGTTAGCTGCTTGGTGTGGCTGATTGGCTGATACTGAAATATCGTATGTACATACGAGCTTCAAATTGCATCCAAATCATATAGAATCGCAAGTTCACGTACCCAATTCCATGGTGATATTGATGAATAGATGATGTGACTCGTGAATACCGAAACCGAAACAGATTGTATTTGTTCAGAGCCAGCCATGTATGGCATGTTATGGTCTGGTATGATATGGATGAACTCCAAATCCAAACGCAAATTCGCATCGAGAGCTGAACACCTAGTGCAGAGTGCAGCCCATGAATTGATCAGTGAATTGACTCGATACTTCCGGTGCGTAGTCCGATGCGACCAATACTAAAATTGGGACAAGATAGACATCCCATGCACCCTCCCCAAACAAACAAGAACCAACAAACTAACGACCAACGCGAACTCTTAAGCAAATACAAAATCCCAATTCACGAATCAACCTCTGTTACATTACCACTACTTTTGCTCTGTCTCAATCCCCCGCACTGGCTTCTTTGTATTTGTCGGTGAGTTTTTCCATCGTGATGGTGGGAGTGAATGAGTGGGGGTGAGGTTGTGGAAGTGGGGGTCGTGAAGAAAGAGGTGAGGTTGTGAGGATGGACGATAGAAGCCATCGATCTAAATCATTATGAGATCGTCGACTAGGGAGGTGAGAATGTGAGGATGGAGGATTGAGGATATATGGGAATGTGTGTGTGTGGTGGTAAATGGTTTGAATGTGTATGTATGTAGAGGTTGTCTCAAACTGGGAAATAGAACTCGGATTGGATGGGATATTATGAATGAATGAATGAACAATCTGCGTGTCTGTGCTGGGTTAATTGCGTGGTAAAGGCACGGTATAGTGGTACATATACCCCTCGCACACCCGTATAACTTACCTTACAACTTTATTTTTTAAAATCTGATATCAGCTTTTCCGACCATCATGTACCGGTGTTCTCATCTATCGCATGTCATCGCATCCTCTATATGTAAGCTGATATGACATGACATGCATAACACAGCGAGGCGCAAGTTTTGATGCCGAAATATTGATACTGTACAGTACTATAATAATCGCAATATTTGCGATGAAGAAATAAGAAACCGTGGGTATTGTTGTGGTGAGCGTTGGTGGGCAAAATGATGTTGGTTGGTGGGGCGGTAATATTGGTGATCGTGGTGGTATGATGTTGATGTTGGTGTTGGTACACCAGGTAGATATTTCGGTAATTGTGCGGGGTATTAGTTGATGGATGGGCTATTTGAGAATGTGAAAACGAAATGGCATACATGTATAACTAAGTAGGTATTCCCTTCCCGGTTGTGGTATTGAAGAAGTGAAGCGGGATTGGAGTGAGGTGCTGATTTGATACATACCACAGAGTACCGATGTCTAGGTACATGTCCTTCTTCTACACATGATAATTTTGAGAGGGTGTATTGTTTTTGTAGTTCATTTTCATTTTCACTTGCATAACAATACTCAGATACGAAAAAGAAACGATTGCGATACTCCAATAACTCCAAAATACCAGAAGAAACAAGTACAAACCCAATCAAACCTCACCCGTTATTACATTAAGATCAACCCGACATTTTCCTCAACCCGACTATTCAGATCCATAATCAAAGCTATAACTATCCGTAGCCTTTTTACTTCCCAAATCCATCGAACATCTATTACTCGACCCAGAAGAATACACACTATGCCTCTTCCTACCCAGCATATCAACACGAACCTCAATCTTCTCTCCTGAATATGAACGTCGCTCATTAATACTAGATCTAGCTGTGCTACTCGCATCATCATCATCATCATCACCGCCACGATCATGATCATCTTGAAGCAATCCGATCTTCTGAGAATCACCAAACCTGGAACTGGCATCTGGATTTTTGGGATCACGACGCCCGACTTTCCTAACGACCTTGACAGCGTTGGCTATCTTCGCGAATCCTGGTCCTTTCCCTTTGGTTTTTTCGGCATTGTTACTCGTAGTCGTACTTGTAGTCGTCTTCTTTGCTGAAGGCTTTGGGGGTTTCTGAGTCGTTGAAGCTGATGAACCTGCCCGAGCTGTTGAACCCGGTGAAGAGATATGTTTACCCTTGGATGCGCTGGTCTTCTTCGATTCTCCCATTGTAAATGGGCAGGGTATGGTTTGGAAATAATGTGATAAAATACGAGGAAGGCGACGACGTTGAGAGTTATCGCGATATGATTGTCTGAATAGCGAAGTGTGTTTCTCTTTCACTTGGACTGCGGGTGGACGTGTCGATGTATATAGACGTTGGGAAGTATTTGATCCGAGGAATGAAATTGGATCAATTGATGCTGCACTTATCCAATATCGCTGGAAACATAGCGATTTATATGCATTGGCGCAGGCTCCCAACTTTGGGATTCCAACAGCTCTTCATCAGATAATTATTCGCTGAAGCCTGAATCACGAATTTGTACGTAACGGCCGACACTGCTACATTGAAGGCAGATGCATCCTTTTGAAGGCAGATGTATATCTTCTAGGCTGATTCTTGGACTTCGAGAATTTAACAGAGATGCTGAGGTACATAATGAAGGGTATGTGCGTCGCAAAATGAGTTAAAGGTAGAATCACAATACGGGTAGTTGGGTGAGCGCTGGTAAAAATCAATAAAGCCTTGAAAGAAATCAAGCAACGAATTACTGAATCAAGATCAAAGGAGCTAATAAATGAAGCTGACGAAATCAAATTGTTACAAAACTCCAGGAAAAGCGGGAATTAGAATACAAAATCGAGCAAACCCAAAACCACGTTGGCTGATCTCTCGTACCAATACGACATTTAAATCCAAGTCCAAATCGCCAGCTCCTAACCCAGCCAAAAAGCCATTTGATACACGAGGGAAAAAGCAAGCTTCACAAATAACCTCGCACCACACCTAGTTCATGATCTGTATCGCAATTATCGGAGGCTCAATACCACCGCTCTCTACCCAACCTACTCATCTTCCGTATCAGGAGTAAGACATCGATAAGAGCGAGGACGAGGAGACAGCTTATCGTATTTGGGAGGTTCGTCTTTGTATTCGGGAGGAGGTGGGGTTTTATCCCTCTTAGTGGTGGTCGGCTTCTTTTTTGAGGAAAGAAATGCGGGAAGTTTGGAGGTAGAGCTACTTGATGATGCGGTTGCTCGGGTGGTGTTTGATGATGTCGACGCCGTTGGCTTGGGCTTGGATGATGATGCCATTGCGATGAGTTGAGGATGTGCTGGAATGTGATGCTTCATTTACGTAGATAGGCGGCTACTTATACCTCTCAGAACACTCTGCGTTCCACTTCCCAACACCTCTTGATCGGAACATTCTCGGCGTATGGTAAACAGGTCGTCTTACTACCGGCCAGCACAGCCAAATTGCCGGGAGCTTTTCGGGAGGTTTGGCATCCATCGACCCAGCTCCCAGTCTCCAATCTTCAATCCATTTGAATGGGATTTGTTTCAGCCTTCTTCCTTAGATATGTACCATATCCGCCAATTGACAACATTGTAGATTGGGAAGCAGACGTATCTCTGCCCACAGACATATGTAACCTGAACGATCGTCAATCCAAGAGTGGGGAATGAGTTGCTCCTGTACGATCAGTTGAATGGGATCGAATAACAAGTATAATACCATTACCCTCCTGTTCCCCACCCAATTCCGATATAAAGGTAAGGTGAGATCATTCTTTCGTTTGCCATTCCATTCCAACACCAACACCGATGTTTATGCGAAAAGGAATGATTCCTTCGATGTAACCGCCCACTGGTAGACGATATATCGCAACCTCCTCGCAAAAACTACGGCATGTATGAATCAGTAAGCCCCGCGTCAAATAGGCAGTTCAATTGAATCGTAAAGTTGGTTGCGTGTACTGATTCCACCTAAGATTGCGCGGACGCCTCTATTACTGGTGGGCTATAATTAACATTGCCTCCCATTGAGGGTGAAGAGTCATTGTGAGGTATCCTCAGCTGCCTATTTACGATGTACCGTATAGTAAAGTCTACGATAATCGAGGCACAAACATAGGTGGGAATTACCGTCTTTGCAGCTCATCTAAGGTAAAAATGAGAAGATACAAGGAAGCAAATGATGAGAAGGGAAAAGACATCCTATAACATATCAGTCGCCAACGACTACATGATAAATAGTATATATTTGTCGCAAAAAAAATGGAAGATCAACATCGCGATACGAGAACTGATAAGAATCAATGGAACCGCAAAACAAATTCATCAAAAGCTTCAAAATGATTGTCAAGGAAGTGGATAATCAAATCAGGGCACATCAATCTATTGCGAAATTCCAATAACTCCTAAACTCCAAAACAGTAAAAAGCAAAGTACAAAACTCGATCAACCAACAGTACAACACCCTACAGCATTGATATCGACCCAGCTTGTCCCCCATTGTTCCTTAACCCAGCACAAGTATCCCAACACCAGTCGCAAACGCAAATAAATCCCAGGTACAAACTTCCAGCGCAACCAATACCTGTCGCACTACCATAACTCCAACTTTGCCCCAATCTCCCTCTCCCGTCTCTCCCTCAATATTCCTCGCAGTTCCCCTCTCCCGCTTCGCCTCCAAGTCTCACTCTTTTCGCACTTTCTCCTTCAATGCCCCACCTCAACACACCACTACCCCGTCCACCACAAACCAAAATCACTCCCCAAACCAACCAATCATTCAAGATCATGAAACCGGCCAGGGCTTCGCAACCGTTGTCGCTGCAGATCGCGAACCAGGCTAATGCATACTTGCAATACCTTCTCTGTTAAGTTCTCTTAGGATGCAACTTCCGTGCTTGCGAATCAACTAACAGTTCACGTTGACGTTGTTCCACGTAAGCTTTGTCACGTTGATGCTGGGCCTCCTTCTTTTTGTGGTCCTTGACTATGGTTGTAACTTTCTCTACAGCTTTCTTGGCTGTGTTCATTGTGAAGTTGTATGTATTTGTGTAATGGTGAGGTGAGGGTGTGTGTGATAGGAATGAAGAAGTCAAAGTTGAAACTAATTGAGTGGGAAACGTGAGGAAGTAGGTGGACTGGATGTGTGTTTGCGCGTGCGATATGATTATCTGAACAAAAGACGTGTGTGTACCAGTATGTGGTTTTGCGATAGCAATGATCAGATAATGGAACTGGGTTTGGATGCCAAAAAATCAATTGAGTATGGAATACTGGGTAGGTGTTCAAGATGTACGAGGAAAGAAGATTGATTGAAGAATGTTTGAGTGATGCTCATTCAATGTACGTACGAAAGCAGGTACTTATATTTGCCAATTCCCTCTACCTTCCAACTTCCAACACCTCTTGATCGGATCAATATCGGTGCACGCTGCACAGCAAACTGGTCGTCTTCCTGCCGGCCAACACAGCCAAGTTGGGTGGCGGATGCATCCATTTCAAACTGAGCTGCAACATTTGAAATAATTTGTTTCTGTGTATTTGCTATGGTAAGTTCAAATCGTCGTCGAAAACAAACAAAAAAGTAAATAGTACCACTACCGTCGCGTCCTCCGCGTCTTAATCTCAATCTCGTAAGCCAGCATCTCACGAAGTTGATCAAAATTGATCGAACGTGCGATCACAACGAAATGGATAATCTGAGATAATTTCTTTCTTACTCTTCATTCCAACACCAAGGCTCATCTGAAAAGGATTGATTCCTTCAACATGATCCCTACCAGTAGAGATAAGCTGGGCGCGTCGAATCCTCTCGCGAAAACTACGGCAGCCAGAAATCCATAGCAGCGCCTAGTATGGATTTCAGTTTAATTATAGAATTACTGGTAGTTGCTTGTGCCCACCAAGTTTATTGAGCTGTAGTTAAATTTACTCTTCATTCAAAGGTGGATAGAGAGTCACATTACGGGATGTGACGTTGCCCAATTGAAAGAAGTCTGTAGGAATTGTTGTCTTGCAGTTCACCTGATGCAACATCACGTGTCACATAGATGAGATACGGTGCGCTACACGGTGTAGCGCAACACCAGACAAAAGTGTAGCCGATTTTGACATATTCGTACAATCTTTTCAATTTGGAACAAGTTGATTGTATTACGAAGAAATGTAAGGACGTATACACTGTTTGATAGATAGTACGTCAATATAATCAAATAGAAATCACTCAAATCGTAAATCAACTTGATTTATGCCGGAATTTGCTTTATTGCTTTTGAAGGGTGTCAAAGTCCACCAGTTTAGAGGCAGGAATTTGGAGGGTAGCTTATGGTATACTAATCCGCCAAGTACATCATAAATAACTTATTTGTTGTGAATGAATTGGAAACCAAGCTACTTGGACGATTTGCGGCGCATGTTAGATATTGTACCTAATATGATACGGGCGAATTAATGAATGGGAGTTGGTGTAAAAAAGACATGTCGAATTTCGTGAAGATCCAACAACTTCAAACTTTCCAAAATTCCAAATAACAGAAAAGCAAGTACAAAACCCAGCAAACCCAGCAAAATCATAACTCAGGCCCCTACAGATAGTATTGACCGAGACTCCTCCTCCTACCATGCATTTTCATCGCCCCGTCCGACGTTGAGAACATTTTGAAATACTCTTCCTTGGCATACTACTCGTTCTTGGGAGTGGGGTGGTTTGCTCACCATTATTCCCCCCACTTGCCTGGATAAGACATCATGTACGGAAATCTTTGGTACTCGATCTGCGTACGTGATTGCGGGGTAGAAATGAGTTTGAGTACTGGAACTGGGAATCTGGATGGTAAGGAACCAAGCAAGTGTTGAGTATTGATCGCGATCCTCGAGATGTACGAGGAAAGAATATTGGAGAATGTCTGAATAATACTATTCCATTTCATGTGGAAAGGCAGCTACTTATACCATTTTTTACAGATTCTTAACCCATGGTAAATTACAACACCCGACTTCCATCACAGTAAGGTTGGATGATTTCTCACCAGGCATGAAATTGATTGACCTTCTAACGTCCAGTACAGTCAGTTTGGATAATACCTCAGTGTATTGGTCAGCCATCTCACGATCAGCACAGTCAGATGGAAAGGTACATTCACGAAAAGTTTTGTGTACTGCAATAGGATGCCACCCGGCAAGAACATGGATGATTTGTGGACCATTATCCGCAGCGGGTCATGCAAAGACAAGCTGTTGGAAGTTGACGGGGGGTTGTAAACCTGCCATTTTAAGCTGATGGTCTATACAACTACTTGGACAATCAAATTCCTCGACTCATACTAATTCAATATCGGAAATGATCATGCTTACTCGCCTTGAATATTATATCACGACAGAAGGGACGAATGGGTGGGGACCCAAAGAATCGTCAATCACTGAACAGAAATAGGAACTAACAAAGACCCCAGAACTCACTGCACCATAAAGCAAAAGAAGAAAGCACGAATTTGGTCCCAGTAAAATGAATGAATGCATAACGCCCTAACTCCGTCTATTGATCCCATTTCCAAACCCATATCTGAAACCCCCTCCATGCTAGCCTCCTCTGATTCGCATTGTGCATTGTTTCCATCCACCCCACCACCCTGCCCATCACGAACCAAACGACAAAACCCAGAAGCAATAGCAAGCCCAACGATCCATCCATCATCTTCATATCACATTCCCTGTCAAATCCGAAATCATTGTCTTCCGGGGCCTGCTACATAGTAACCTGTGGTTTCTGTGCGAACCCCCCATTTCTTCGGGGCTTTGGAAGGACCACCAGATTGTTGTCCGGTACTAGTCTGGCTAGTACTCCTAGCCTTCGCTGCCTCATTTTGTTTGTCTGTCGTCATTTTTTTTACTAAACTTGCTGAAGGCATTATGGCAAATGAAGCAAGAAGTTTGGACGGATGGGTAAAGTATGGTAAGGATTGAGTGAGGAGGGCAAGACTCGGGTTTGAGTGAGTGAGCGGAGTATGGAGTCTTGTGAGTTCGAGTGGATTATCAGGAATTGATATGTTCGAAGAAAGAGAAATTGTAAAATGAGTATGTATCGGGCTGGTACACGATCGATTGATTCGATCAGTACTAGATATTGATCCTGATGATGTAGGAGGAAAGAGAGATGAAGATTGTTTGATTGATGGTCCTCCAAGTGTGCAAAAATGCAGCTACTTATACCTTTTCCAACAGGTTTTCATCCCCCGTCAAATTCCAACAGCTCTCAGTTGCATGACTCTTCAGCAATATTGATCGGCCTTCTAATGACCCGCACAGCCATCTCAAAAGGCATTTTCACTCATTCTAGGCGCATCGGTTATACTCGAAGAATTAAATCCGTTTGTTCCTATGTCTGGTAAATAATAATGGCACATTCAGAATAGCAACATCAGCCAAAAAAGCAATACCACCACCGTACTGCAAAATCTTACCTCGGAAATTCCAAGCACGCAAATCGGTAAAGTATGAAATTCATCGATTTCGGAAACCCGAATGAATGAGTCAGAAACGCCATCTGTTTCCTCTTCTTCATTTCATCCCAACAAGAAATCGCCTGCGAAAAGCAAGGATCTTTCCAACATAACCGCCCATTTATAAACTGCGCATCGCGTCCTCCGAAATCTACGGCAACCAGGAATCATCAAGTGTCTCCTGCGCCAAATATAGAGCTCAGTAATAATTGCCTCCCAAAAGCAAGGATTTTTCCAACATAACCACCGATTGATATGCTGCGCATCGCGTCCTCCGAAAACTACGGCAACCAGGAATCACAGCGTCAAATCCAGAGCTTAGCAATCATCATCGGCGCATGCAGTATGGAATCATTGGTTCCCTTGACTGATAATATGATTCTGGTTGTCTTGAAATAGTATATGACGCTGAGGATTTGAAGTTTTGCATCCTTGTGGTCGCGGGCAGTGTTCTAGAAATATTCTATCGTTGTTTGTCCAATCTAAAGCGGTGCCTTAATCTCAGAAGTGATGGTTGGGATTCTGCATGCGCCATGTTATTGAAATGAAAGATTTTTGGATTTCGTGGGATCGAGATGTGCTGTGCTTGGAGGAATGGGATGGAAGGTGCTGAGCAATCCTGAGGACTGCGCATTTTGATTGTTGGTTTTTGTACGGTGGTTTGGTTATCCGTTCTTTCGTTCGTTTCTTTCGTTCGTTCTTTCGTTCGTTCTTTTGTACGTTCTTTCGTTTGTTCTACAGTTTTGTTTTCCTTCTCACAACGAAGATTATATTATGTGTATAATTGCGTACCAGTACACGAGTTATCATACTTTGTAAATTCCAGTAAATGAATTCCATTAGTTCCACGTTGGACTGGATACCAGTAGATCACAGCGCCAACAAGGAATCCAACCACTCAAATCATTCAAACGATGCTAAAACTGGGGCCACCCCCACTCAAGAACTTTGGCAAGAGTGGGAGGATTGCAACCTGTGGATACGCTACATATTGCATGAGATTAGAGTGTTTTAGCAGCATTTTCTTTGCAATAATAGTGGATGTTGCAATACTCAAATTGGGTAAGGTGAGTTATTGGAACTATACTACATTGAGACTAATTATAACTTTAAATTTTGAAGCAACCTTAATAATAAGGAAACAAAAAATCTAGCGAGGCTCAAAAGTTTTTAATGCTTTTATTGTAAGGTATCCAAAAATCTAGCGAAGCAGTTAATCCTATTTGAGCTGTCACTATACCTAATTCGGCTTCACAGTGGCCTTGCGGTCTTTCGCAAGAGGCCTGCGGTAATTTTGTATTTACATTTGAATTTAGTTAGCTTCCTCCGCGAACCCACTAAGTTATACTACATCGAGCTTCTGCAATATCCACTATTATTGCAAAGAAAACGTTGCTAAAACACTCTATTACCAGCTACTTTTCCCTGCATGATTTGGTGATTGCGGGGAGTGAGACAAGGAGAAGAATAGTTCTACCGGTAAGGTTAAGAATTGAAACTTGTAAGCCCAAGATTCTACTGCAGTGTTGCGCGATCTTTCTACAACGTCGCATTGACGGCAAAAAATGGTACCATCTTACATACGAACCCCTCAGCTCACGTATTCAATTCATTGGTACACACTCATTCGATCGACTGTACATCACATCCATCAGAACATAATCATAAATTTATCGCGTCAAAACAGGGTGCGTGCCCAAAATACCAATGCAATTTTTTTCTAATATCCCAATTTTGTGAACGCCAAACTCCAAAGCCCAAAGCCCAAATGCAAAAACAAATCAATGCCCAATCCAATTTCTATTCAAAACCAAACGCCGAACGCCAAAATCAAAGCAAACGCAAACGCAAATCAAATTCAACCCCAGTTTGATACTGAGGCTTTCGTGCTCCCTTCATTGTGTGAACACAACCCACCACTCGTCATTTTTAACGCCTCTTGGTAGATCCTTTTTTGGCAGTATCATTCGGTTTCCCTTGCCCGCTTCCTGAGGCTGGGGCCTGAACCGGAGGAGGTGCGGAGTATATTTACTCCATCCCATTGATCGGATCGGTGTCCCCCATAATTTGGTTTGAACATTTCGAGTTTGCGGTTTCAATACAAAGAAGACAGGTCGGGTCTTTGATTGATGTTGAGTGCAGGCACAAAGTGTAGAAGTTACGGAGTGGTGGAGTGGTGGGAGTGGTGGAGTTGTGGAGTCGAGACAGTAAATGTGAGGGGTATGAGGCGATGGGGGTGCGGAAGAGAAGTAGGAATCCTTTGAATGATAGGATGTGTGAGTGATATTGTTTCCCCAATGAACAAGCTCTGATACTTATACACATTTCGCAGTGGTCAACTTCCAACTGTGCTTCTCATTCTTAGATCATTCCTTACGCAAACAATGGTTATAATTGTCATCGTGGACAGGAAACCGGTCGATATGCTAATAGTTCAGGGAGAGTTTTCGGATTATTTTCATCTTGACATGACCGGCCTCCAGGAAATCATCCTGCAGGGCTGTTCTCTCTATTACTTGAGGAAAGGCCGCATTTCGAGACATTCCCACAACGTCGGCTGCTCTTACATGGTTATATTGACATTCCCGGTCGACATAACAAGGGCTTGTACCTGCACATCATCTTCATTCAGGGATTTAGTCACAGTACAATTGTTTCGAGTGTGTCAGATTTGGGATCCATGCCAAATCTCACGACAGGATTAGTAGAAATTTGAGGCCCGGGGTAGGGATTCAAAATCGCCATGACGGTCATATAATCGACATGACATGACATGATATGACAATGCAATCCGATATGACGGTCATTCCAAAACCCTACCCCGGGATCTCCAGGGGTCAAGTTCCTTTGTACAGATGTTGAGATGATTGAAAATTCATGGTCGTAAGGGAAGCCAAGAAGTGCTTCCGTTAATCCAGGGATCTATGTCGAGAGACGACGGGCGCTAATTGAGCTTACTGTACGGGGTTAAGGCTCATAAGCATCCATGACTAGCACACCGATTGGAATCACCAACATGCTGGTATTGAAGTTGGAACTGTGAGTAGTCAATGATTGCAGGTATCAGTTCATTTCTTGAGCATTTGTGAACCCCACTTGTTCTTTCCCATATTGACTGAGCATTGCACCACCATCATCACTATCCATTTGTGAACATGATATTGATCAGTTGCATTACAGAATCAATTATATCCAGATCCTCTATCTATCCTCAGTCCGGCAGACAGAATGCCCCTCTGAGAACGACCTCCGTGGCACAGAATATCACTCGATCGCGAATAACATAATTCTTTCGGGCGGCCTGATTCCAACATCGTTAAGTCTCGAGACTCCAGGAACGACCAACCCGGACACACATGGGAATATGGCAGATATGGAGATGGTGGTATTCGGGAGCTTGGGACCAACTGCGAAGACTTTCCGGGAGCTCGAGAGTTCGGAGTTGGAGACAAAATTTGAGGTTGGCAAATCGGGAAAGGGCGATCCGCATTCCAGCTGCGTGTCCTTGATAGATCCTGGTTGGCGTTCATGACGACGGAGTCTGCAGAGAGTTGGGCTTGCTTGACTATCTGTAATCCGGTCACCCAGGGACTCAACCGTGCAGATTGAACCACAGTACCTGTCCAATTCCGGAACGGAATCTGTCGCCATCTCCATCTTCCCCAAAGCTATTCAGGAACCTGTGGCATACAGAGCTCTACGCACCATTCCCGTGCCCATTCAATCCATTCCAAAAGCCCTACTCGATTGCCATCATCGCAATTTTGGACCCCGACGCCCACACCCTGAACGAAGATCCATATCCCCCTATCCCGAACGAATTTCCAGCCAATTGCAACCCAACCCCAGACTCCAAGCCATCTCAACCCACGAAACAAATCATCATCACACCCAAACAATTCACCGCGACCTTTCTTCATCATCAGAGCTTTCGCAATCGCTATCCATGTTACTCCACCCATCACAATAATCATATTTGGATTTCTTGGTCTCTTTTTGTGGCGGGGTCTGCGTCTTCTCGGAAGTTGTTTCTGATTTCCCTTTGGATCTGGATTTGCTCTTTATTGATGTTCCGTGTCCTCTGGCGAAAAAGGATATCGCTGCCATTACTGATGGTTTGACCATTTTGGTGGATGTAAAGTTGGGGTAGGTGAGTCGTGTATGTTGATTCAGAGGGATGTACTAAATGACTGTAGGATTGATTCCTGAATTGATTGTACAGGTACCTGAAGTGGTGGAATTATTTCAACCTCCGACAGAACAAAAGATTGAGTTCGTGAAATGATGTTTGGATGCTGGCAATGAAGAAGTGGAAGTGTTACAAGTAGCGATGATGACCACCACAATCGAAGACATTCTCCCACGAATTACTTATACTTTCCATTTGATTACATCTCACGATCCTTTCAATCGTGGCAGTAAACAACAATCTCCAATATTGTTGTCGCGGGCGTTTAAGAATTATTGCTGCCCAATTCTTGCACAGCCGCCCTCACGAGAGCTAAGCCTCGCTTCTATCCGAATTCGGAATTAGTGAGGTTTCGGTACATATTGCTTATCCCTGGAAAGGTATGTAATTCGCTATGTTATACGTGAAGGAGTTGCGTTTTCATTTCGAAGAATGGGCTGTGGTAGTCGGTTGCAGGGAATGCCCGGATGTCGATAATGAGTACCTTCATTGGATAGTGTGATTCGTGGTGGGATTTTGGCACACCGTGGGCACATTCGTAATTGCAAATGAGGCTATCTTTTATCACCAGCTACGATGTATATACTTTGGTTGGTGGTTGCTAATACGGAGTGGATGTTCTGACAGGTACGTACCCCGCAACATGGTATTCAGCCCCCACCTCAGATCATTACTTTCCCCTGAGCAGAGTTCGAACCATATCCACAGTGGAAGAATCTGCATATGCGTGTTGCTACATTTTGAATCCACCTCAATTTGCGAAACTGAAGGCGTATTTCGCTTTTGTTTCTCCTCGATCTTTTCTGCCTACCTGTGCGAAACCCAATACAGGCTGTGTATCGGTGAGGACGACCAATTGCATGGTTTCAATCGAGCAATATCTAGACGAAGTTCTATTATTGTGTTGGGGAATTTTTGGTTCTCTGGGAGATCATCGTCATGATCTACAAATGGGGTAATCCGAAGCTCTTGTAGTCGCTGACTGCCTTGGCGAAGGATTGCTGCGGGACTACTACGTACAATGCGGAGCATATCCACAGATAACGACTTTTTGAGGTTATTGATTTATGAAGATATCGAGGCTATGTGGTGGAGTTATTGGGCAACTGTAGGTGGGATTCTGTTGGGGTTTGCTGATGGATGGAGGTTCTACCATCTTCTAGGAGCTTTTGGGATTCTTTTACTCGTGGGCCTGCTACATTCCTGCTTTCCGTTATCGCAGGCCTTCGAAGTTCGGACTCTTATGAGCTGATTGCTATAGAAGGCGATGTCGGAAGATATCGGAAGTGAAGTCCCTTCAGTGGTGAAGTGGTAAGTGCTGAGTAATGAGAGTTGACGACGAAGCATGTGTACAAGTTGCATCCTCGAAGCAAGCGGTCATATCTATGAACGCGGTACAGTTTATTCTCCAGTTTCAAGTGACTGCAATGACCTGAATTGGGTGTACAGGTATCAGGAGAGGATGTTGTGTGTATCTCTCAATCGAGGGGTAATTAATTGATGGCAACTCGACTCATGTCCAGGGGACTATGGACCTTGAAGTACAGCTTGGTGAATATAATGAATACAATGTTACAATTACTACGCCTGAAATGACACGATCTCAGTGAATGTACAAAAATAGAACGAACTTGAGTGCCAGTTTCTGTCACTGCAGAGTCAGTCAGGAATGCCAGTGAGTCAATGTTCATGATATAAGTAAACCTGTTTCTTTCATCATTCAGCACCATATCTTTGGACATCTGTTTCTAAAATTGTAACAAATATCTCAGTTTATTTATATACATCCGTGATAAAGCAACCAACGACTCTTTATTGTAGGAACGGAGATACATTCCTCACACTGCCTTTGTTCTCTGGGCTATTTCAAGGATTGATTCCTCCCCAAATCAGTGCATGGTCATATATATCTTTATTTTATTAACTGGACTTTCGAAATACATGCAAATTAAACTATACAGTACCATATACCAAGTACTATTATAATTGCGTTGCGTGTAAGTGTATAAGTTCCCTGGGGCGGAGACGCGAATACTGATGGTGAAAAAGTCGCGAGATCACAAGCAAGAATCCGAATACCGAACCACCGAACATATATAACCAGGTCTACGTGTCGTAGCCCATTCGTTTGGTATCTGTTCAATCTTTGGTATTAGACCGGACACGCCGTAGTGGAGGTTTTGACTGACACATGTCAAATCAGATCTAGATAAACTATACAGAAGGTTTACGGTCTATTTCTATGCCATAAGAGCACGTACATACAGCATGGCAGGACTCATAAAAAGGGTTGTTGGGAGGGCTGGAAGTGTTCTCCCAAATGGACCTAAGAACGGCGGGGATGGAGATAAGAAGCAGGCAGACAGTGCGGCGCACAAGAAGAAGCCAATGGACAATTCCGCTGCTGTGGGGAACGGAACAGATCATATTGACGGCTATGACACTGATGAGGATTCAAAGGCAAAAACAGGGAATGGAGAAAACAAGCATGAGTACGACGACACGTACGGTTCGGATTAGTTTTCTCGCAAACAGAAATTGTAACTTCTACCGAGTCTGAAGGAATTCCCCACCAAATTTGTATCATTAGACCAAGCGTTGCTGTTTAACTCAATTCCATCCCACAAACCATATAGTGACTATGCTCATCGTACCAACCCCCCACATCTCCAAAGTTCTTAACAACCAACAAGCACCCTGCAGTTTCCACCTCCACATTCACACCCCCATATCTCAAGGCCTCCTACTTTTCCCTCCGAAACCAAATAAGTTTCTCCTTCGCCTTAAACCCCTCCACTCTCTCTTCTAACCACTGTGCCACCTATCATCCCGGTCCATAGACGACCTTCAAAGCCCCTCGTACATGATTTGAAGAACATAACTTATCATAGAATACATTACGGCGTAGACTTTACTCCATTCGAAGATTACAGCTCTTTTCTCGGCCGCTTTTGGTATGTTGTGCAATGGAGTGTCGGATTATTTTGGCTGCTTTGTAGTGATTGTCCATGTAAACACCGGCAGCATGGTTAATACTGCTGTGCGAATTTCAAGAGTTTGAATCGCGGATGCATAGCCATCTTGTGATGAGAATTTGAAGGATGGGCCGGGGGGTTGATTTCGTCCACAATCTGGAGAGGTTTTGAAGGCAGTACGGAAAAGCCTTCACCGTTGGTTAGTATTGCGTCTAAATTCTCCACAGGGTTCATCGTGATTGATGGATTCCCCGCAAAACCAGGCGGAATCCTAACGTTAACTCATGATATGGTAGCGAAAGGTAGCTGCCGGGGAACACTTTCAAACCTGGCAGTTGTATGGAATTGGCTCAGAACTGTAGTACAGCCATATTGCGCGTCAATGGGTGAAGTACCAGGATAATATCGGGTGAATTTCCAGCTTCAATATTGCGCGGCTGGATTTCAGCACCAGATGTCCATTGGATCCTTGATGATCGTGATTCAGTATTAAGAGTTCCTTGTATGGCAGATTTGGGTAACCAAATGGTATTTGAAGCTGGCTTTACGGCCATAAAGTTGATCATTTGTACGGTGATGGAGGCGTACTGTACTCCTCCCTCACATGGACATAGAGCCAGATGTTCACCATACTAATTTCGCCTCCCATTAGAACTAGAGACTATTGTACCATTGTGTCTGTACGGTAAGTTTCTACCCTCTTCTAATTCTCCTAGCCCACCAATTGGCAAAAGCAACCGTATAGATCATGGGCAGCTGACATAAACAGCGTAGCAGCCGAACCGTAAACCCACCACAAATTTCAAATTTTCAATCGCCATACAGGCACCATCATATAAAGCCTTTGATGAATATCCTCTTTTCTTTGTACATATGCAAGTCGAAGAAGAAATCATTTCGCCTTCACCCTGTTCTCAAATAAATCCAGTGGTGCCAGTTTTGTTATTGTTGCAGCTGTCGTCGCCTGGAAACAATTCACTTCCAAGTCTTAATCTTTTTCCCAACCTCGAAAAGATCTTCCAATTTGCATCGTCAACAACATAGGTGCAGCGCCTATAATTGCGACGCAATGGATCTCGAAGCAATTGCCCGAGCTGCGCAATGCGCTTCGGATGCAAATCAAGAAGTCGAAAACGCCCGCGACGCCTCGGAGCATTTTCCAGATCAGATGGAAGTTGATTCACAGCCTCGTGGCTTGAACGATGGTAAGTCACATTATATTTCGTAGAGAGATATGAAGTTGAAGTACATTAAGCTGATTATTGCTGTTTAGATCAGATAGATGCCGCCAAACCGCGCATATTGCCCGAAATGGTCTTATGCGTATTCGAAATCCTCCACGATCAGAGCTCCCTCATTACCGCAACTTGCCTAGGCCTTACCTGTCGCAGATATTGGAGCTATTTTCAGCAGACCTTCGATGATACAGAGCGTGATTACAAACCAATACTCACAGGATTTCGTAAAGGTTTCTTCACGAACCTGATCTCCAATTGGATCGGCCCTCAATATCGCATCACTGAAATGCCACTGATCCGCACCCCGTTCTTGAACAGATCCATTTATGGGGACACTCCTGGTCAGAACGAAATAAATCTGTTTCACCGATATGAGGATCAAGATAACGTGGTTTTGTATCTTGTAGCATTCACTCTGCCCCGCCTCTTACTTCCCGACCCATTCGGAATGTCTCAAGAAGAGTGGTATCGCACTGCTGCTATAAAGTTTCAAGAAGAAGCCATTCATTTCAACACGTACATAGGGTCGGATTGGGGTTCTAGCATCTTTGAAACTTGTCGGCGCTATAGAGACAGTGATTTGAATAGGTGGATCACACAACAAGCGACCGATGGTAATCACCTCGCGATGGACGATGCCATGTGGGATAGTCATGACAGATGGTGGTGGGACGATAATTGGCATTTAGATATGGCTATGCTTGACTTTGTCGTCAGGGGGATTACTGGGATGAAGTAATTTCTGCGACACGACGGAGGAAATCTCCATCGTGTAGGATACTTTTAATTGAGTTAAGATACGACCTTGCCTCTATGGTAGAGAGTTGGGATGAGAAGTATTTTCCTCATACTTCTCTTCTGGTTTTATTGTAGCTTGCGATTCATCTGAAGGGGGTGGTGGATGTTTCACAGCTAGAGACGATGGGAAGATGAAGACATACCTGTCAACCCGCCTGATATACAGTGGTTTAAACCAATTAAATGGAGCAGTTTATGCGAGAATCTTACATATAATAGGTGTTTTGCAATGGAATGAAAATTTAAAGAAGTTTCACAACATTGCTTTTGGACAAATGACGTGAATGCTTGCTACAATAACTGATAGATATTTGAATTGTTACAGTCGGTTCATCTCTATGCACCACTGCAATCGTTTTTGTGACTGTGAGTGAAACAAAGCCCAACCTGATATAAAATCTTGGCCCACAGCTGCTTCCTTAATACCAGTGTTCTCATTCCTATTTCTCGCAACCATGCAGTTAAACTTGGCATTTCTTAATCACCCCATACTATGCGCATCAATCCATTTACCAAGTGAGACTAGGCTTATCAAATGGTGCTTGGTCTGCTACGGTATGTGTAGTTATCATGCGAAGAATATATCAAGGTTCGGACATCCTTCAAGTGGTTTTGCTGAGCTTCCCGGACATACTTATTGCATAATTAATCACAGGATTTACATTAGCCATTATCTCGTGTTCCCATAACAGAAAGTCAACTAATCGCATCATGACAAATGGTTACAGGATGCCAGGTAACCTCATATTTTCACCACGGAATGCCCATTGATATTCTATCTAACAACAATCATCCTTTCCTGATAGCTGTATTTCCAGAGAACATAGAACTAGAATTATCAAATACTCTCTGCTTTGGTCCCGCGAAAACCCTCCCCCTTTGGCAAGTCAATTGACCTTGAATCGCCTACATTATAACCAATAAGGAATTCCTCCCAAGAATGCACATCTACTTGTACATTCCCATCCATCAACTAAGCCTTTTCTTCGTATACCAATACCGATTCGTCATAAGCGCGGAGACCATATTTCTGGAACCAATCTATAGCAGGCTCCATTTTGGATTTCGCTATGAACCACTCCAGCATCTGCAGATTATAAGTAACATCCGCCACTTGATAATACAACCTCAAGCTGTTAGGTCCCGCCCCCCATTTGGGAAGCTGACAGGAGGTGCCCTTAAAACTATGAAGGCCCATAATTTTAGAACGTATCTTTGCCGCCAACTCTGGATTTACATGCTCTCGAACCCATACTCCCAAGCAAGTAAGACGGTAGGGACCAGAGTCGCTAACTGGACCATGGTCAATAATTGATCTATAGCTTTCTCCTCCGACGCCAAAGTGAGTTATTTCAGATTCTACTTTAATTTCTTCGTCCGTCCTGATTCTTGACCAAGTTTTTGACCAGTCAAAGTCACAACGTTTCAAAATATCAAGATTTTTGATCAAATGAGCTTTGACATTCAGAGCAGCTTCGAGATACCAATCATCCCCCAGGTTCTTGGGACTTGGTACAAGCTTGGCATATCTTTTCACGGTTGCCAATGTGTATCTTGATCTTAATCTGGACTCGGCATCGTTGCTGTCCGGTGTATCTCCGTATACAGTGCGAATCAGATAAGGAAGCTGACAATGGATTGAAGGTCTATATTTGTCGATCATACAACTGTAAAGCATATGACCGAGGGATGATCGACAATCAGGGCTGAATGGCCATTCCCATTTGCTGCCAGGAACTCTAATGAGAAGAGGAATTTTCCCTGAGTATATGCTGCGAAATATTGCCCAGTTTTGACGAGAGGTAAGGCCAAGACATGTAGAGGTGCAAAGATCATGAATGGAGGTATTGTTGCCGTCGGGAAAGAGGAGGGTCTCGAAGATCTTGTAAAAGATGTCGGCTGGAAAGGTAGAGAGCGAAGGTTGGGGCAAGGAGTCATTCTCTTCTATGCAAAGTCAGTCCTGGCTTCATAAGTTGGAGAATCTTGAAACATGGAAAAGAAAGAGGTTTTCAATACCTTTCAAATCAATTCTTTGAGACACGGTAACGATCGTTTTCATGTCGGAGCCTCTGTCACTGTGGTCTGATGCTATGGTACTGAGCTGGTTATTTGTGGATGGAGGCATTTGTGCTCAAATTAGATGTGAGGTTTTCCGGAGCTGAACAGCAAGCAACCCAGTGAAGTCAAAGAATTAATTACAAGAATGAGCAAAGGAAAATTCTCAACAGTTGTGCTATGATACAATAAGTAGACATTGCAGGTTTAATAGGTATGGTAGCTCCACAAAAAGGTACATCGACCAGAAATTACAAGTAGTCAATAGAATATAGTGAATGAAATTGCCAATTTACAACTATACAGAAAGGGTATATATAATAATTCTTTACTCTAATTTATTCCAATTAGACCCTTCACATCTGTTAGCCTCTAGAACTAGGCCTTAATTTATGCTGCCTTGGAATGAAAGATTTTTCCAATACGACAGTTCAATGCAGTTGTTTGCTGTAAGGCTTTCTGCATTCCACCACGCTATCTTGACATACTGGTAACTTCTATGAGTATACGATGCTAGTTGCACCACCCAGTCACTATTAAAATTAAATTTGTCTTTAAATAACTTGCCTTGCCCTCAAAGATATTGCAATACTTCCAAGTTACCGGCTACCAAATTCCAACCCAGGATTGTTCCTTGCCTTCATTTCACGTCCTCCTTCTTTGTACTCAAGATTCAGATCTAGAATCAGGAGCAGCATTCTTTGCGCTTCCTAACGTTTACCCCACTCAGCATTGCTTCTGGAACATACATTATGGAAAATTCTCAAAACCGAAGGTACTCTAGGAAGCTTCGTAAATTTCGTCCTTCCAGCACACGCACAGTTCGAAGATGTGGAACTTCCTCAAAAGCGGATAATTCTCTGTCGGAATGGTATCTAGAAGGCTCAGCGGTTGAGAAAGCTCCTAGGAAGGGGAAGTCTCTAGCACCAGGAACAAGCAGGGTCATTGCACAGAACAAACCTTCTACGCATGAAGTCAAGCAATTAGATCTTCACGAAGCGCCAGACATCCACCTTCCACCTGAGTCCAATCTACCTCCAGTAGAAAACCCTATCAGCACATCATCAATCCGTTGCCTCCCCCTCGAACTCATCTACGAGATCTTCGACATTCTCATCAGAGGGGATGAAGACATCTGCACCGCAGTGTGCCTTGCTCTCACACAACGGTATTACTGGCTCATTCGAAAGCGCTTCAACTTACCACTCATTGATCTCAAAACACGTCCAGTCCTTCCCGGAGTCGATTATGACTGTCTACCAGTAACTGAGGTCTTCAATCATACCCTGGGAAAGCTACTGACAAACTGGATACCCAGCAAATATCGGTTGCCTGCTTTTACCATCTTCGCCGGGAATTACTTTGGGTTTATATCAAAAAAATTGGGTCGCGAGGGTATAACATTCAAATTTTTGGCTTGCGATGTCTATGGAACCGAAGGGAAGAAGAATATAGACAAAGAGGATAGGCTGATGAAGAGATATGAACTTCATAAGACGGTGAAACTACTGGGATATTCAGATTTAATTTACCCTAATCCACATAATATGGGCGAATACTATTACAGTGTAGTAGATGGTGCTTTTGAGAATGGATGCTAGATGGAAGGACATGATTTTGCTGTTTTTTGGAGGAAGAGAATTATTTGTGATGGACTTTCTTAAGTTACATCAAAACTGAATGAACGATCTTTTGGACTGTATGTCATCGATATCATATCAGATCAACTTCATGATGGGGCTAGGGATTGGTTTACTAATGTGGGAGGAGTTTGCTGCTAGATATGTTTTCATTAGCAAATTATTTGGCTGTTGTTTAGGGATTTTCATACCATGAGATAACAATTATATGCACATGAATTCTTCTTCTCAAACAATTCCTTTGTTTGTTATGCTAGGTGCTGCCTAATATTCCTATAACCATTTTCATTTCACAATATCGAAATTGCTTGTCAATTCTTTGAGGTTTAATCACTAGGGCATATGGTTTCTTACAGAGGTTTACCAAGGCCATGATACTCTCCCATATGCAGCCATTTCAAACAATTCCAGGCATACAAACTTCTAGTTGAATGATCTACTAAAACTCGTAAGTATCCATGAAAAGGCATGGCTACTGAAGGAATGTCCATCTATTCATTTCACTGTAATCAATATGTAGCACTAGAGACAATGACATACATTTCCAACTTTTCCCTGGCTTAGTCACATAACAAGAAAAATTACCAACTCTAGAATATTTCAGATCCTTAGAGATTACCACCAATCGGAGCTGGCTCCGGGCAGCGCCTGGTCAGCCTTGTTAATTTTACCACCCCTCTTTGACCAATGTCCGACTTATTATACTCCATCGCATCTTAATTCTGGAAAGAAGAATTCATTTCATAAATATTCCATATGCATAGGCTAGTAGTTATTGTAATTATTGGCAACCAGGCAGAAATCTAGCTAGAAGTGGAACCCTTGTATGGGAAGCTATTCTCAATACAGTAGGTTTTAACACAATAGTATCATGGGACCAATACCTTAATATGGTTATTGTCCAGCAGTACCAATATTCACACAGACAGCTTAATCTTGAATTTTGATACCTCCACAGTAATATAAATTTGGTGTTACGGCAATTTTGCTCTATATAAACCTCATTTACTTCTTCCCAGCCCAAGAACTTCCACAATCAAACACAAACCAAAAACTTCTACAATAATTAAAGTCAATTACTTCAAGATTGAAATTGGACAAAATAAGTCTTCTTCTACAGACTCTCAGCTGGCTCTGGTTCCTTACAAGCGCTATTCTTTCAAGTCATTGATAGCAACAACCGCAGACATTGCTCCTACTGAAGGCAAGGCTGTTCAAGATATGGCAACTTCAGTTTCAGGTTTCCAATCAGGTATGCCATTCATGATACTATAGAGTTCAAAGTCCTTCCATTAACTGATGACTGTTTCCTTTTAGCCTCCATTCCGAACGATTCTTCACGCAACGTCCAACTTTCCGATGATATTATTTACGAGATATTTCGCTACATACTTCCAGAGTTTCTGTCAAAATATCGCCAGGCTAGCGACATAGATACAGAGTACTATGAGTGGAATTACCTGAAGGCAGGAAACCAGGAACTAAAGAGAGTCATGGATCAAGAATTATTCGACGGGATCTGCTTTGGCTTAGCATGCAAGAGATTCTGGTTTACATTCAAAATCTTTTCTTCACCACTAAAATTGCTAAAGCTTCACATTTCTCGTATCTTAACACAAGGCTGGGAACATTCGGACCTATCACCAAGATTGCAAACTTGGATGGCTCCAAAGTACCGTTTACCATTATGCGAGCACTATTCTCTGCTTAGAGATGATCACCTGCCTTTCTTACCTTGCGATAAATACGGTACTGAAGATCGTCCCAACCTAGCTAAAGAACGAGAAATTCAAGACAGATACAGTGCATACTATGCAAGTAGGTTGGCCACAAATCCCTTCCCAAAACCCTTTCAAATGGATGCGGAGACTTGGTATCTGGGTGCAGCAAGGTCAGTTAAGCGAGAGCTAAGAAACTTCGCTCTTGACCAATTCCATGGTAAATGGACAAGATCTCACACTGATGAAGAGATGACTTTGTATTATTTCTTTCGTTGGTATTTAAATTCTTGCTTCAAGGGTTGGGTTGAAGCACGCGAAGAGGCAACTTTGTATAAGGAGAAGGTTGGATGTCAGGTCTCATGTGGAGAACATTCTTGCAATTTTCGATTTTGTGAAAACGTTGAGCACCATTTGGCAATGCTAAGATTGGTTCCGGATGAGGAATCTGTCGAGAGTTAGGGTGATAGGGGATAGTGAATATCTGACCGGGTGATCAGAAGTCCGGAGGAAAGGTCCGGGGAGTTGGACATTGAAGTAATCACCACCATGACTGTCAGAAAGCACATATTAGATGTGATAATAATGAACCTGCAGTACAAAAGAATATCAATTTACTTTCAAATCTCTTCTATTGAGAAATATATATTTTGTGACCGTACTAACTACTTGCTTGCTATATATGTCCACTTGAAAGAATGAAATTCCCACCAGAAATCCATCCGATCTTTGCTGATATCAAAGTAACCATCCGAACTTCCCTTGATATGGCCGAGATCGCATAATAGACAAGATAGGAGTCCGAATTCGGAGATTATGTATCTATCAAATACAGTCCTCAATAACAAATGCCGTCATAAAGACGCCAAATTAATTGAAAATTTTTCAGGTTTACTTTGAAACTTGAAATTCCCACTACTTTCAATTTCTTTTTCCTCCCAATTCTTGTTCAACTTTGAACTTCTCTCAACTTGTTCTTCAATTTGTACAACACTCATCTCAATTGCTAGCTGAGTGCTTCAAAGCTCAACGGCATCTTTGCTTGTACTTCTAGTCTCTTTATTAAATTTCTTTGTGTACCAATTTGTTCAATCGATCTCAAAAATGGAGGATAGCAACATGGAGGATGTCAACATGGAAGGCATGAGTACCGAGACCATGTATACGCAGGACATGGATATGCAGGACAACATTGCAGGGGATATGAAGATGGATGGTATGAGTATTGACGGTGATTACGCTGAGGACATCAATATGAACAGCAATCATGTTGATGGAATGATTGTTGAGGACAATCACACTGAGTACATGACTGCAGAGGAGATTAGGATGTTGCGAGATTACAGCGATGATACGGCAATTGATGACTTCGATATGTCGAATGTTGATCCAGTCTTACGTGGTGATTATTCCCATCAACCCCAAAGTGGTCAGCCTTCCAGCCCAGCTACTCAGAATTGTAAGTCGTCAATGATATTTTTAATACACTCGCTATATCCTACTTACAAATTGTTTTTTCCAGGTGTTATACGTCAAATTCCAAATGAAATCGTTGCATACTTCTTTGAGACGATCTTGGAGGCTAACCTCGCCGGCCATGAAGATAAGAGGTACTGGAAGTTTGACCGATGCGGCTACAAGCCAACAACCGAAAGTGATGTTCTCTATGTAGAACTTGTCGACGCCACCTGCTTTGGTCTTACATGCAAACTCTTTTACCAAATCTCCGAACCCATCATTCGAAAGGCTTCGAGTATGAACCCTGACATCGCATGGCCACTGGTGCCTCTATGCTTCCCATCGTTCATGCCATGTATCGACGAAACTCCCGGAGCAGAAAATAGAGACTTAGTGCATAGACTTGTCAATTGGATGGCGCCAACATATCGACCTTCCCAATACAAGCGAATAAGCGCAAACCATTACATGCCAATGCGTTTTCTTCCTTGCTCTACATATGGTACCGTTGATCGCCCTAAGAAGACGAAAGAGATGGAGTTACGTGATATGTACAGGTTTCACATCAAGTGGAACAGGGTTCATATGAACATCAACAAGATTCCAACGCCTTTCAGGATGTCCTTTCGATCTTGGTACCATACCGTTGCGCAGAATTGCGTAGATGCGTTCGAGGGGGAAGAAGTTGGAACAATGTCGGTCCGTGGAAGCGATTTGCTTGCGGAGTATAGGAGAAGTGGAAATCCTATCCGGATTTGGGTGGAGAATCTTGGCCTATGCCAGGAATATAAGAAGGATAAGCGTTTTGAGCATTTTCAAAGAGAATTTCTGAGCGCTGTATACAACAAGGCTCTTCGACTTCGGCTTGATAGATACAAGTTGGATATGCTTCGTATGTTCAAGGATGCAGTGAAGGCCGAGAAGGCTGAGCGGTCTAAGAAGACTGAAAACGCCACGAAGACTAAGAGAGCTAAGAAGACTGCGCTCGGTTCTTCGATTGCTGATACTGCCCGGGCTGCTCTGGATATGATTGCACGAAGTGCTCAGGTTGGCGAGGATACACAAAGTTTCTAGGATGTTAAATGTTCTGGGGATGCGGGAATGTTTAGATGACCTGGATGATATCTGGTGGGGAAAGAAATGCAGGATAACTGGGTCATGCTGTACCATTAACTTCTATTCCGCATGTGATGATTGGGGGGAGGATTTTCAAAGATGTATCAATTTTTTACTTTACTTTCTCACTGTCAAGGCAAAGGGGAATCTAGCAGAGCAAGGACAAGAACAGAACTTGAAGCAAATTACATGGGTAATTTTACGTGGAGGAGAACTACTGTATACAGTTTCGAAGGTTATTGAGATTCTATTCTCAATTCATACTCTTGGACCTCAGTATGTAGCAAAATAGACTTGAAGTTTATTTTGTGAAAATTGCCTATGATATTTACTTGATTAATTATTCTCGTTGCCACTTCTTACTATATATAATTATATTTGACTCCCAATACAGATCACCACGTCTTGAGTATAGCAGGCTGTTACCAGACTGACAAAGTAATGTAATGCTCCCGTACATGTAATCTTAATGGATTGTTGCCTACTTAGTATGCATCTAGGGCATGATTCATTCATTACCACACAAAGACATCTTTCTTTTCAAAGAAGCCTTCCCGGGTGGTGAATAAGGCAGGTTATTATTGGACAAACACTGGGGTACAAGGCTATGGCAGTGCAATGTTACTGTACAAGCCATCTTTATAAATTGAGCCCTCCGACCCCAAAAAGTTCTTCCAGGAACAACAACCTCCACATACTAAAAACCACTTGTTTACATACCTTTCATCAACACAGAAGTACCACAAACTACTGAGATAGCATTTTGCAATCAAAATTCAGTCATGGCAGACCTCAAAGAATGTCCGAGCCAAGAGCTGGTGTCTTCAGCCTCGGGATCGGAATCAGGTAAGATATTTATGGAACCAGCACAGCACCAGTGACAATAACTTGAATTAATCCAACTAATTATTTCCCCAGTGTCCACAACAGATACACCATCCCCAATCCTACAAATCCCAAACGAGATGATCAACAAGATCTTCGAAACAATTCTTGACGAAAAAGACCCCTATATTCCCAACTTGCTACGTTTGCCAGTCCTCGATTGGGACGTCATGCGCATGCACAGCGACACAATTAAGGTCGAGCGCCACAACAGAGACATAGCACTTCGAACAAAGCAAGCAGGTCCCTACACCAACGAACAAGTAATCACTGCGACTTGCTTGGGTCTTACTTGCAAGAAGTTTTGGGTCACATTCAAGTCATTTCATCCAAAGCCTGTCCCTCTCAACAGCAAGAAAGATTTCCCGGCAGGGAAAAAATTGGGTCGTCTTACACTGGCAGATAGGTTGGTTACATGGATGGGTCCAAAGTACCGTCTTCCACAGACAGGAAGCTCCTTCCCGAGGAATCACGACGCTTTGGTGCGGTTCTTGGCATGTGATGTGTATGGTACAGTCGATGAGCCGAGAGAATCCGCAGAGAAAGAACTGAAGCTGTTGTACCATACAGTTGTAAGTTTCTATTTCAAGGCTAGTGCATCTGGTGCGCAAGTGCCTTATTTCTGGGAACACCGCAGACGAGAGGCGGTCGTGGAAAGAGACATTGCGGTGTGGATCATTGATAAGAAGATAGAGGATCTGGAAGAGCAGGCGCGTATTTTGAAGGAGAAGAGGAAGAAGAGTGGAGGACGAAGATTACTTCCATCGAAGGGGAGACCGAAGAGGGGTGGGAAGAGGAGATGAGGAAGCGGGGAACATATGACCACGGGGGAAGGGAACGCACAAAGAGGTGTTATTCTTGTATCGAGGCATAGTGAAGTGGTAGTGCTCTTGTGAAAGCGGGCGAAACTCATATTTCTAGGATCACCATGATGATGAAAGGCTTCTAGGCGATGCCAATCAGTAGCACACACATCTTGTTTTCACATCAGCTAGTCAGCCAACAATGAAGAAAATGGCATGAACCATCTAATACCTTCGAGTGATCAAATTTACCCGCACTGTATACCATCCGGGCAATTGCTGTGGTGAGATAACTCAAATCGACTGCGGGTGCAAAGAATCCTGCGGTGCTCCATGCAATAAAAAATGTGAACAAGGACAGCATAACATTAAGAGGGAAATAGAAGAAGCGAGGTGGATAGAGATGGTTGAGAAGTCCGTGAAACCTCGAGACTTGGAGACTCTTTTTCGTTCTTCATATTCATCATTTTAACAACTAGTATGGCTGCACAATTATTTGACTCTATCTACGAATTACATATCTGTTTATCTATTGCCGTAGTAGATATGTAAAGCACTAAAATTCATCTGCCATACTAAGTTCAACATAAAAGCTTGATAATTCTTTGCCTTTCTATGTGCCTTGAAAACCCATAATTTCCAGACTTTGACCTTCTTACTTCCTTCTTTGAATTATCACACAAAGTAGGCTCGCTTCTCATTCATTATTTGTCTATTTCCGAATCAGCATCAATTCTTCATCATGTCCGAGCCACCAAACCCTCCACATAACATCAACATCATACGAGAGAAAGAAAACCCCGCCGATCTTGACAGCTTCTTCTCAACACGCGACTGGGTATACCGCCACCACACTTCAATTTTCGACGTGCGTCTTCCTGCAGAAATATCTTTCACAAGAAGCTCAACTCAATTCGTCCCCCCCGAACTCATCATCCTCATCATACAATGGATTCTGCACCCCGGACCTCACACCAACTGGCTCAACCTCCCCAACATAGTAACCGCCACCTCACTAGGCCTCACCTGCCGGCTCTACTACACTATCCTAAAATCTCTTTATCCGCAACCCATCCCTCTGCACAGTCACCACCAATACACCACCCCATTTGGACATATTCAAAACCTCAGTCTTTTACACATGCTCAGCACTCGTATTCTTAATTCTGGTAATTATAGAGTCGTGGTATTAGAATCGGGGATTGATAATAATATCACCAGGTTTTTAAACTGTGATATTTATGGTGATGAAGAAAATCCGGATGTGTTCAAGGAGAGAGGGCTAAAAGAACGGTATTTCGCTTACTATAACTGGGAACTTGGATGGGATGGTGGATCGGGAATGAGGGTGAGGAAGATGAAGAATGATTCAAAGAGGATCTATCCAAATCCGTGTAATATGGATGAGGAGGAATGGTATTTGAGAGCGGCGGGGAATTTTAAAAGGGAGTTCAGTGTCCTGATTTTTGAGAGGAATCCGACTGCAGAAATGGAGAGTCTTTGGGGGGATTATAAGGATTCTTTGGTGAGGAAATGGGTGAATGAGAAGGCGGTGGCTATTGGGTATATTAGTAGGAATTCGATGGATATGATGGAGTTTGGGAGATTGCGTATGTTGGAGATATTGAATATTGTGGTTGAGGCACTTGATAGAGGAGAGCCGCCGTTTCGTGTTGGAAATGAAGTTGGATTGAGCGGTGCTGAGCCCGAGAATGGTAGTACGACGGAAGGGGGTGATGCAGACAATGCAGATGATGCAAACAATGCAGATGATGCAGATGATGCAGATTGGAGAGGATGGCGCAAGGTTTTGAAAAGAGCGATTAATCAATAACCAGATTCTTGATTATTTTCCTGGGGATGAAAGAGAAACGTAGAGTATTTTGCATCAAGAATAATAAGCTACATTCGCACGATAACCAATACAAGTTTCCATATCAAATACCAAGCATGTAAGCGAATCAATGAGGCTGATTGAGCTAGCCGCCACTCACTGCCATTCTTTGTTTAAAAATAAGGCATTGGTATAGAAAGCATCGACTGTGTAAATCAAATCTGTCTGATTGCGCAACACGACTTGAATACTTGATCTAGTGTGCACACCATTCCTTTAATACTTTCGTGAAAACTATACGATGAATTACCATATATCATGATTTCAACACAGCAGCACCCCAACCAAATAGTATGCAGCGTTTTCAAATCCCCGTTCCCGCCTTACCTGAGCCGAGACGTCGTCGAACCTAGGCGTGAGGCTGGAAATGACTTTAAAAAGGTCAGGGAAGAATAAGCAGGGCGTAGGTAAAGCTAAGGTGGACTCTACTAAGATGGTATCTTCAGAGCGCTGCTGATACTGTGGAGGTTCTTCCTTGATCCATCTCTCATGATTAAATCTCTAGCTTTTTCTCTGACTACAACTACCACGCAGATACTATACCAACTTCACCATACTTCCACATCTCCACCCTTACCTACGACTAGCTACAATCTTCACATCTCCCCTACCCCCCCCTCAAACCCTTTGGATGTTCACCTTCCATGCTCTTCTCTTCTCTTCCTCAAATTCCACTAAACACGTTTCTTTCTTTCATCTCCATTCCCATTATATCCTCTTTATCACATCATTCCCCTTCACACCAACCCCCAAACAAATTTCTCATTCCCCTTCCACATTACCTTCTCTAACCACAATACGATACAGCTCAATCCATCTTCTCATTCTCATTCCCAATACTCCATCTCATCGACCCCTGAAAGCGCGGAACGTATATAACCTTATACACTTTATCAACCAAATTAGTTCCAACTTTCCCTCACAAGGATCTCAATCTTGCACTCTTTCGTGTACAGTTTCGAAAAACACAATTATAACAACCAAACAACTATCGAAATTCCTCAATCATCATACCACCTCTACACGACTACACAAGTATCATGTCAACATTATTTGGATACACACATATACAATATACATTACACGCCAAGCCCAATGCTGCATTCAATAAAATCAGCTGTTTACCTAACCACCACATAACCCAGATATTCAAATACCGTTTCCGAAATACTATATCTATGTCAGAAAACTTTAGGTTAACCCATAAATCTTAATATTTCCCCAAATCCCCTATTTACCTCTATCAACCCCTTTCTCCTCCCTCTCTCACCCACCACTCCGCTCCGCTTCCATCTTTCCACATTCACATCCTCATCCTCATATTTATCCCACTCTCTCATCTCTCAGGTTCTATCTGTCTCACTTAGCCCCCTATTCGACTTAAGTCCCAGCGGTCACCCTAACAAAATAGCAGTAATATACACATCGCACGGCTTCCTATATCTAATGATTTATACTGTACTGTCAAATAAAGTGTTCAAATCCAATCTACCCCTCAATCCATCCAATCATCCATCCCATATAACAACAACAGACAAACATAACAAATACACTTTCATCTCTCATATCCACTTCCATCTCATACACAAAGATAAAAATAAACGATAGAGAGGAAAATAGAGATGAAAATGGAGTCTTGGGCTATATCATAATCCAAAGAGCTATCATCCATTATCCAATACCATTCATCATCACTCACCCACTCATTCCAACACACACCACCAATCCCCCCCTCCACCAACCCTCCCCAACCCACCAACCTCTCCAATCCCACGACACAAAAAAAACCACTACCACCACCACCACCGCTATTTCCTGAGCTTCCACAAACATACCCCTACACTTCGCATACTATCCACCCATATGAATCCGCAACATTCTAGCTTCTCCAATCTTCTTAGAACCAGCTCCCTAACCCCCCTTGTTATATATCCCCATAAACACTTACTATCTCCCAAACTTTCCTATCCCAATAATCCTTTACCAATCACCCTACTATAACTCCCCTTTTCTATTTTCATTATCAACGTGTTAATATCAATATCAATATTAATTAACAACCGTGTTAGCTGCATTTGGTTCATCATGTATCAACGCTAGGGATCGCTAGTAGATATTAGGAAGTTATGCACTATGATTTATAGATTGTGAAGGAACTGGGTTCCCATCCCAATCCCCGAAGGAAAAAAGTTACAGGGTCAACACTTACTGCGATAATAGCTTGTACTGTAGTTCGTAGCGAATTAAGTGACCCTACCCTAACTCTGATTTCGAACCTGAAAACCCGGTTGTATATAGTGTAAAGTGGTTTTTGCTTGAGTTGAGAGTTTCAGAGATTGGGTGATTATTTTGTTCTGAAGGGAAAGTTAAGGATATGAGTGCATAATGGGGGGAGTGTGGAAATGGATGTCATAAGAATTCACACTTGTTTGTTCGAACCTAATGGAAACTGCCCCTACTCCTACCGGTACCATTCCAACCTTTATATGGATATCACTGACAAAAAGAAAGCCATAACATGAATAATCATACAAACATTTGTCAACTTAGACAATAACCAGCATCATCTTCTTCATCATCAATAAAAATATCATCATTAAGGTGGTGGTGGTGGTACACTCTCTTCTACTTCCCCCCCATGCTTCTTCGGTTTCACTAACAACAGAATAAACATTCCCACCACCAATAAAACCAACAACAACATAATTCTCCTCTTCGTTCCTCTTCTCTGATATCCACTCGCAACCTTCAATTCTACATCTGCGGCTTTAACATCCGTTGCCATGTTTTCCACATTATAATCTATTCGATCCAGCATCGTTCCTTGATCTATAATCATTGCTTGTAGCTCTTTAAAAATATCCGCAAGTTCAATGATTCCCTGCGCGATATCGGTGATTTCTCGTTCGCGTTGCATTATGGCGGCATCGTTGGAGGTGAGTTGTTTTTGAGAGGTTTGTTGTAATGTTGATTGGGAATAGGATTTATCGGCGTCGGTTTCCATGAGTGAGGGGTCGGTATAATTGTTGTACAAAGGAGTGGATGATCGATCGAGGGGGGTATTCATGCCTCCTAAACCTCTTAATTCTATAGACTGTTAGATAATTACTAGTGCAAGTTTGAAAGAAGATATACTTTTGAGGTAGGCACTTTGTTTCTTTCTGAAACCAGCACTGGCTTCTTGCACTCTTCCAGCGAGTGAGATTTGAATATTCTTCGCCATGGTTTCCTCTCCTTTACTTATCCCACCCGTATTCCTCGAATCTCGAACTATTTGTTCAATCCTTCCTATAGCTCTTTGACAATCATGAAATCCCTTTGTAATTTGTTGCGTTAACAATTCGATTTCTCGTTCTTCTTTCTTCTTAACATCCTCATCATCGAATCCTGGTAATACATGTTTTTGATGTAGCTTCTCCAATTTCTGACTTCTGGTAGCGATATCCGTTAGGTATTCAGTTACCTCGTCGCTAATATCTGCCCATCTTGGTGGTAATAAATCCATTTCTATTATCGCATCTCCATCATCTTCGAATGCGCCAGCAGACATAAGTCCCCTGCGCTCCTCGGAGCCACCGCCAATATTATCTGAATATCCATTTCCGGATGATGTAGAATATTTCTGTTTCTTTGCGGGGTGATGTGCATACGATTGTCGATAGGAGATATAGCTAAAGGTAGATAGATAGGTGGTCAGTTTCTAAGCTTGTGATAGGATAGGGATATACTTTTTTCAAAGTAAACTTACAGATTTGTACGATCCCGCCACATGGCGTTATGAATTGAATGTTTTAATCTCAAGATATATCAGTTAACATTAATATCATAAAGAAAATAGAATCTTTAGAAAATGATTGAAAGGTTGTTATTGAAATTCGCATTGTTGTTGTCGAGTATTCTAGAGTAAAGTTGTAGCTATCCTCATTCTAATCCTCCCCCATGTAAATTACCTACTTATGGCTTCGCCTGAGGAATGAGTTACAAATTTGCGTCATCAAAGCATTTTTGGCAACCGTAATGATAAAAATAAAATAC
>JWJB01010265.1:0-21518 GCA_000812895.1 Rutstroemia sydowiana
ATGTTGGGGTTTGTGGGGTGGGGAGTGGGATTGTGAGGTGGGTGGTGGGAGTGGGGTCGATCGTGCGCTCTGGGCCGTGTTAGTTTCAGACTGTGAATATGTACGGGTAGTAGAACTCGGGCTCTTGAAAGACTACGAAAATGGCGACAAAACACATCATACAGTGTAAAGAAGGGGAAAGCAATTGGTATTTTAATTCCACCCACTTACAGAAGGTTTAGGTTTCGTAGCCAAAGGTATTGGCGGTGGTGTACCCGCATCCGCCGATGGAGGTGCTGCCAATTCCATCTTCTTCCTAGGAGGAGGCGGTGCTGGTTTCTTCTTCCCTAATACTGGCATTTCATTCCCTACTGAAGTCGAAGAATTTTCCACGGTTCTATTGCTGCCAGCAGGAGAAGCATCTCGTGCTTGTCCCCCAAATGCTCCAACTTTATCTGCAATCCCATATTTTGCATTCAGTTTATTTGCAGATGCCCATCCAGATTTTACCTGTTCACCATGTCTTTCCCGAAAGTTATTTGCAGTGCTCGCGGCAGTTTTTGCGTCACTTAGTGATACGGAAGAAGGATCTTTATGGAACGAGGATGCTGTTTTTAAGGCGGCTTGTTTTTGGGCGAATGTTGTGCCTTCACTGGGGCTTTCAGGTTTTGGAGAAGAAGATGAAGTAAGGCGGGAGAAACGAGATTGGAGTTCGTTGACTTGGGGAGAATTGGATCGTGCCGGTGCTGGAGGTGGAGGAGGACTAGTCTTTGCGCTTCGTGCGGGGGCTGGGGGTGGTAAATTTGGCTTTGGCTTTCCTCCTATTCCAAATCCGGGAATCGATACACCTGCTGCTCCCAATCTGCTCATTGCCCCTTGATTTAATATGCCTCTATGTGGATCTGCCTCAGATACAGCGACGTCATATGTTGGAGGAGGGGAAATTGCCGAAGGAGATGGATTCGAATTCTGTCGTGGCGGCAACCTGGGGGGTAATCCAGGAGGCTTAGCCCTCGCCATAGGGGGAGCTGGAGATGAGATTCTGCCATCTGCACCATCTTTCCTTCCAGGAGGTGGCGGCAGATGAGTAGTTGACAATCCCGTCCTATCCGCACGATATGGTACTGGTGGCGGAGCTGGTTTCGCCGCTTCTTCCTCTTGTCTCCGTCGTTCCTCTTCCTCAGCTTGCTGCTTCGCTCTTATTTCGCTTTCTGGTATTGGTGCTCCCAAACCTCCAGCATCCGACGTCGCTCGAGATCCGGCAGCTCCACCGTAGTAACCTGTATGTTTTGGTGGTGGACCGAAAGAGGATGGATCTTTTAGTGAGGTTATAGGCGTTGACATGTGTTCAGATGCTTCTGTTTTTGAATCTTTGCCCTTTCCCATCCTAGAAATGATCAAATCAATACAGAAAAACAGCAATTATGAACGATTTCCAGAAGATGTTAACTTACCAACCAGCTACTTGATCAATCCCCTTAAAATCCGATCTCCAACTTTCTTTCGATTTTCCATCTTTTCCTTTTGGATGCCACCCGCCCTTCAAAGTATCTTTCAAGCCTGACATGGTATTGCAGAAAATCTGATAATATTAAATAATATCCAGGTGACGTCTGCGGGGGAGTTGGAACTTTGGGAGTAACAGACCTTGAACTATGTGATAGGGTGCATATATATTTTCAGGGTATTTCGGCACTAGTATGCACCTATCCGTAGTGAAATTTACCTCGGCAAACCCTGTAGAACAAGCAAGTTTGAAGTTTATATCAATAATTAAATCTAGATCTAGGCACAGTATCTAGAGGCTGGGGACTGGCACTCTTGGGCTTTTGTATCTTGTAATAATTGCTTTCTCCTTTGTCTTACACTAATTCATAAATTTATAAATATCCTAATAAATCTCTCTCACAATCTCTACTTTACCGGTACTTTATTTGTGTGGATGACTAGGTCGGCTCGGATAATTCTCCGCCTTGGTAGGTAGAATGACATTCCGAAACCACAACAACACTCTTTAGTTAGAAAAGCCAGTGCATCTGCTGTATCTTTCAACAAACGGTGCGGAACCACTTTTATACTGTCATCATTGGTTGAAAGGCTCTTAAGGAGTGTGGCTGCTTCCACTATACAGAAAGTATATCAAAAGCTGTTCATTGCCAAACTTAACCTTAGAAACTTCCTCTCAATATCTCCCCTTTGGACTTGTAATCCATATTATTGATTAAGTAGCAATGGTTTCTGGTTTGACCTAGTTCATTTGCAATATTCTTGGTTGGATATATCCTCATGTAGATGTATTGCTTCAATGATATCCAATATCCAACGATTCATTCAAATCTTAATACCAGATCTCACCAACGCAACTTCCCCATTTTCTGGACATAACATGATTCCAAACTGATCCAAACAGATTGGCTTCAAAGTTCCAGGACTGAACCAGTCCGTAGGCAGGAAGAAATGCCTCCTATACTCACTTCCATTGCTTTCGAGCTCCCAAGAACATATACGGTACTGGTTGGTGATCAACGAATACAGTCGACCTTGGAAGATACCCGCGAGTTGGTCCACATGCTCTGAGACGGTTGGCGGAGGTCTCCATTGTATCACTTCTCCATTTAGGGTTCCCTTCACATCGATTAGTTTGAGGCGGCGGTGTGCCAGAATGTGTCTCTTTTGGTTGATGTTTTGATTTATGGGTACTCGATGATGAACTACCAATCTTTGATGCATAGCACTCGCTGCAGTGGCTCTCTGTAGGTAGCAATATCTCCAATTGCAGATCAAATCGATACATCGGCTCCCAGACATTGCATAATGTTCATTGTGTGTCGTAGAGCCCTACGAGTCGGGAGAAAATGCAATATTCCGAACGAACTCAGTATGTACCAATTGATATATCAACCAAAAAGAACCAGCCGATCAGAGCTTGAAGTGCCGTTATGTTCACTAATTCACTTCGCATGTATGTTCGCATGAAAGTACAGGCTCATATGATAGGCTCAATTGGTGTTGTTGGGTAATTAAGTACTGCAGCAATGTTTCTTACCTTCCGAGATCATTCACTGATTGATACCACACTTTCCTTTTATCCCAGAACAAAGGGCCAAAAAAATCTATCTACACAAAAGAAATCAAGACAATTAAAAGAGTGTCAGACCGGTAGTTAACTGAATGGTAAGTCTTCCAAAATGGCCTAGAAACCAACAAGCTTTGGGAAGCTTATTAAAGATATCAAAAGATGTCCACAGATCATCCACACACGAATCGAGCCAACAATGTTTTACCAGAAGAGAGTATTAAGCCTCCAAGTACCTTTGGGTATTTCCTCCTGGACAAGGCTATCATAGAAAGTGAGCCTATAATATTTTAATTACAAATAATACTTTTGTTTGTTATGAATGCCCTAGCTGACTAGGAGACAAGAGCTACCAGTTCCTGGTACAAAAGTCATTTCCTCCCACGCATATGGCAGGTCTTTGTTCGGTGAATGCGCGAAGATTGTCACTGAATTACCTACTGGGGAGCAGAAGAAATACTTTCTCAAGGTGATTATGGCCGATGTATTAAAAGGCTTCGCTAATTACTTCGAATCAGGTTGCAATTGGTCCCACTGCTCCAATTATGTGCGAAGGCGAGTTTGAGGCAATGAAGGCCCTGAACGCAGTCTCTCCAAGCATTGCCCCAAAACCATGGTCATGGGGGAAATACAAGGATGGAGAGAGCTACTTCATGGTTGCAGATTTCAGGGAAGTTGGGGAACAGCCTCCCGACCCAGTGAAATTTACAGCTCTACTTGCGGAGCTACACAGAAAGTCCGTTTCTCCCACTGGAAAATTTGGATTCCACACCACTACTTGTCACGGTACGGTTCCTCAAATCACAAATGTTTGGGAAGAATCGTGGTCGGAACTGTACAAAAAGCAGCTGGCTCATATGTTCACAATCGATATGGAGCGAAATGGCCCATGGCCCCAATTCGAGCATTTGTGCGATCTAACATTGAATAGAGTGATACCTAGACTTCTAGAGCCACTGCAGAGCGCAGGTAGAAAACTCAAACCATGCCTCCTACATGGTGATTGCTGGGACGAGAACACAGCCACAGATCTAGAGACGGGCGAACCATTCGTCTTTGATGCTGGCTCATTTTATGGCCATAACGAGTACGACATAGGAAACTGGAGAGCGCCTAGGCATCGATTGAGCAAAGAGGTGTATATAAGTAATTACAAACGCAACTTTGATATCTCCGAGCCAGGTAAATACAACCTCGAGAATTTCCCATAACCTACTGTTAGCTAACACGAGCTTCCTAAAGAGGAAGATTGGGATAGTAGAAACTTGCTATACTCTCTCCGCTTTAATATCGGAACTTCCATCCTGATTCCTGGTTGTAACCAACGAGAAGCGTAGGCGGCGATTCCAAGAAATGACGAGCGGTTTACTAACAATGTCCCAGAGTATTCGAAGATATGAAAGAGCTGCTTAGATTATACTTCCCAACGGAGTACAATGAATTCACGCAAGACAAACGGGCTTTTAGACAAAACGAAAGGTAATGATATCGACGCAGTGGCGGAGGAGAAAAGAAGAAGAATATCGTTGCTGTGAGAATTCGCTTCTAGCTAAAGAGCTCGTAGTTTAGCTTATTCTGAACTAGCTGCAAAATCGACTATATGAAAAGCGATCTCCCATTTGATCTTATATGTTACAGTGCAAATATGGATATCTCTATCAGTCTAACCCATTTTCTGTGGCGCTGCACAAATAGCACGACGTGTGGAGCTTAATCATCGGCTCTTCAGAGCACTAAGCTTGCTAACGCAGGTTCATCATCACAATGTTCACCCTAACGCTTATTATAACCGAGCTTGGTCTTTATCTAATCGATAAATCCTTCCATATCTCAATAGTAAGCTTCCTATACACTTCATATCAAGACTCCTCGAGTTCTTCATTGAAGTTATCAAAGCCCAAACAATCTCGTATTTCAAGATTTCGCACGCCCCACTCACCACGTTCTCCCATCAGATTATCAAGTGCCGCCAAGTCCTCGTCCCCTTTCTCAAATAGTATATGGAAATTCTCCATGACTCGGTTCGGGTTATTTGTTTTAGGGATTACGGATATGCCTCGGCGAAGTGGGCGCCAGAGGCGGATTCGAGCAGGGGGTTTTCGAGTATTTTTTTGGCTAATTCCATAATCTACTCGCAGATTAGCAAAGCATTGCGGGGCCTAAGGTGCGTATGGTTCACTACAGAATCTTCGAGGGTCCCGGATCCTGTTCGGGCGATGAGAACGAGAACGGGCGCACCGCTTATTAGACAGTATGCTGTGACGTGAATACCTCCTGATTGGCAATACTCATTGAGGGAAGTAAGGACGAATCACTACTTCATTAACAACGTGAAATGATCTTGCAAGTTTTCAGGAGACGCCCAAGCTTAAGGCTTGAGAATCTGGATACTCCAATGGGTTTAGTTTTTCTTTTTCCACCAGGATTTCCCATGGCAGCCCATGTTGTATCGAAAGCTCGCGACGACGGTATATCGACCACTGGCTAGACATTCATCGATAAGTGCGTGCGTAATTATAATTACTTACTGTCATCTTGTCGCCCGCTGTTCGTTGGCGCCATAGCCTTCGGTGATGGTATATGCGTATGGAAAATGCATCAAGTTTCAGTCCACTGCAACAAACAATATCTCAGCCTATCAATAGATTTCACTTAGTTGAAACTTCGCTCGCCGTACTCGAGGCCGAGGTCTTTGAGACTCATATCAATGTTGATCCCCACGCCTCTCTTGGGTACGCAAGCAGTTATGACTGTATGATCTATGTTTGTTTTGAAGTGGCCTTCCGAATAACTCTCAAAAGAATAGAAGCATTAGGTAGCTAAATCACTATTGCAGTATGGAACAAGATTGCAGCTTGGTTACCACGAAGATTTCTTCTCGGGGGGGGGTCCTACTTTCACGAATGGCAACACCGATAGCTTTTTCTACCAAGCCCTAACCATACCCAAATGCAGCATCAATATGTCGATATCCTAATTTTAAGGCCTGCGACAGAGAATCTTTGGCTGAGTCTTGAGGATAGACCGTTGGGTCGGCCTGAAAAGTATCTAAGCCTCTTTTTGGCAGAAGGACTTTTGTTCCCTGGAGTGAAAATGAATCTGTACAAATGTGAATAAGTTCAAGTAGCCTAAGATTGGTTCTATTGACTAGGACCTTTTGAAGGTAAAGTAACAGTCAAATATGACTTGGTCATCACTCTCCATGAAATTAGAGGGGGGCTAGCCAGCCGCATAGCTAAATATGGAAGGGAAGATTGAATGCCGTTGACGATATTCTACAATCTGGTTTTGTTGCGCGTCTAGTACTGAATTTGATTATAGATAGGCTGCTGAGCTCCCCTCTCATTCCACACATAGAGAAACTGATTCATTGACTTCTTCCATTCAAGCTAAATCACCAGAAAGCTAAACTCGGAGGGGAATATTGAATGATATTGACAGATATTCCAACTTGGTTTTGTTGCACATCTGCTACCCAGTACGGTGATATATAGATTTATATCCACCCTACCAGCAAAAATTTATCTCACTTGTTCTTTGTCATCGCATGGATAGTTGCTCCCCATATGCAATTCTTTTTATTCTCTACGCAACTATGCATTAGGATAACATCCCTACTCTTAGCAATAGTGAGAATACCTTCATATGGGTTCTTGAAAATAGACTCCTATTCTCTTCCTGCTCTTTAAATGAGGTCTGGTGAACGAAAGAGAAGGACATGCATGCAATGAGAGCGATGTATACTTCTTTATACCTGGCACGCACATATGGGTAGGCAAAAGTTCCATACCACAAACATAAACACTATCTTTTCTTATTTTTCACCCATACTATCTCTCGGTATTTATCAAGTTTGATGATCTCCTGAAATAATAAGAAATAATATTCATTAGATTTGATCTTATATTGCGGTTGCTATGGTGAGGTGTGTTGTGAAAGCTTCAGGCATGTATGTTGTGTTTAAACAAATGGTTAGGTACATTTGTTTGTAGAACTACTGTATTTATAGCACTGCGACCCCCTGTGCTCGTATTACCTAGGTACCAACAACGCACATACATTTAACATATCTTTCTCCACAAATACATCATTGTCGTCGGTTTAATCATATTTTACTACCTTCATCTCGCCATGAGTCTGCGGACTATCGGTCGCTAATAAGTGATGGCGGGCGCTCCTATTCGTGCATCATCTTTTCAGCCTCGTTCGAAATCTATCGCAGTTACAAATCCTTCTAATAATTCCAATGCCTCCGCGAATTCAATAACTGCACCACACCCTCCTCTAATACAACCTGACACTCCAGCTGGCGCCAGCAGTCGCATCTCATCTGCGGATGCTATTTCGGATAAGTCAACACTATTGTTTATACGGCGTACATTATGTTCGAACTTGAGTGATAAGGGTCGCAATACCCCGACTCCAATCGATGAAATACTTCCGCCATTGACCAGCAGCAATGAGGTTGATCTGCAATTGTACGCATTTATAGCAATAATTATAAGGGAATTTGTGAATACTTGGTATGCAAAAATTACACCGGATCAGGCATTTGTGGAGGAAGTCGTACAGATTATCGCGCATTGCACGAGGGCATTAGAGGAAAGGTTAAGAAAGGTTGATTTAGAGAGTCTACTATTTGAGGAGTTACCTGATCTACTGGATGCGCATGTCAAAAGTATAGTTACCGCGCATCGATTTTGGAGAACGCATACTAATCCAATATGTGCAGTATATAGAACGGCGCACTATTCTCTACACCCAGAGCCAATCTCGGCCGATGCGCGACATGTGTATCATTCATTGTGGCCATTTCCTCCTTTGTCCCCGGTTCCCGTTGCAGGAGATGCCGATGCGATCAAGGCGCAAGCAAATAACGAAGCTGCATATAGGCAGTTGACGGTTTACGGCGTTTTAGCTGTACTCCTGCCGACCGAGGATCTCCAAAATGACTGTTTAACATCTTTGATTGGGCAAATATTTTCTGAAATGATATTGGGTGGTGGAGTTGGTGGTAAAGCTTGCGAGCCGTGGTTACTATGGGAGGGTATCACGAAGATCGCAGAAGTTATCCAGGCTCGGCTTCCCAAATCGAAAGCACAAGTTCGAGTTGACAGGTCAAACCCAGAAGTCTCAAGGCCAACTTCATCACATACCATTGGCAGAGGTACAAAATTTTCTAAACTCGGACAACCGATACAGAAAACGTTTTGGCTAGTTATCCAATATTTGTTTTTAGTGTTCGCCGCGATACGACTTTTGATCATCGCTATAGCTACTTCATCCTCACTTCCGTCCCGTATTCCCCAAATGAGAAAACCCATAGCTACTGGTTCACCATTATCCCGAGACAGCCCGGACTCACCGATTAATACGGAAGCAATATCTCGGGGTCGGAGTCAACCAGTTAAACAGCCTATCCTCAGGATGAAGCTATGGTCATGTGTTTCTACTTTACTAGATATGGATGCCCGCATGCCATGGCTGAACGCCACATTATCTCTTCTTCAATGGGGTGCAATTACCGGTCCTGGAAGAATCGGAGATATGGACGGCATGATTGACAAGTAAGTTCTTTCTGATTGATCATTTATCATCTCTCTTCCGAAATCCAGACTCATCTCGGCGGGCGTTAATCAGACCATTAATACCATTACACCGCATGAAAATCAGGTCACTTGACCTTAATTTTACCAATTAACTCACAGTAACGAAGTCGTTGCACATTGGTTGATTATTACCAAGGGTTTAGTTCCCGTTATCGGCGTGCATAACAAGGGTCTGCAGAATGTGGAATGAGGAGCTTATTCCACAGATTTACCAGATGGCTAGCGTCAGCCACTTTAACGCAATGCAACCCCAATCTATGAAAGTTCGTGGATGGTTGGAACGATACCTTGAACCCACCATGGAATCGAATCCAATCATCCTTCGAGTCCTTATTATTCTATTCTTCCAACTTTTATCCCCACCCATGCAAACATGTTTCATAAAACCATTCGAGTTTGGGGGCAAATGAATTGTGCCTTACGGCAGCCTTCTCTAAGCGCCCGGGTCAATGTCATCTTAAACATACTACATCATATTACCTCACACTACTACCATTTCCCCGCGATGGTTGTATATTCTTGACCAGTCAATTGGCGCTTCATTTTGCCAAAACTTGGATGATCTACAATTCGACGAATTTTCTGCCTTTCAACATCTTGGCCCCCATCCTCCCTACACCACATTTCTAATCCTTTGCTTCTTCGTATTTGATACGCGGCCTAGTTCCAAGTGGCCTGTGCAACAGAACCAAATTTGTTAATTCTTTTTCAACATCCTAAATTCAAACGCTAATGCAAGTGTGTTGGGTATTATTTTTATTAAAATAAATAAAATAAAATGGAAGTCTGCCTATCCGGCCGCTGACTACCCCCCCATGTCTTAAATCGTATCTGTACTTTATATGTACCTACATAATACTAACACTATCACCCACAGGATAATTTCCCACCAAATTCATACCCACATACTTGACCCCTCCCTTCTACCTATTCTCCTCCGAAATGTCCGTGTTGCGCTGTTCCCAAACAACTCTTTAGCTCCTGGACGAATTCCTCCTTCACATGACGAAGCCCTTATCATACGGCGGTCATGTGCAGAAGCTATTTTGAAGTTGCTGCCCGCCAAAATCTGGGATGTGTATTTTGGACAAGACGAAAAAGGAGAGTCGAGCAGAGAGGAATATCATATCAAGGAAGTAGAAGATGTATTAGATGTTTTCAGTGATGTGTATTGTAACAAGCATCTTCTATATTCGGTGGTAGAACTCATTATTATTCGGTTGATACCCGAACTAGCAGAAAAAGGGGTGGAGGAATTATTACAGGACAGGTTGAATTAATTAGCTCTTCTAGATACCCATTTAAATTTCATGATTTGATTTGCATTCTTCCTCTGCCAATGGCATACACATTATGTATATTGATCACAATTCACCACAACGATAGAAGGATTTTACATTTTAGAGAATCAAAGGCACGCAACCCAGAAGCTGGATAGTTCAGCTTGTTGTATTGACTCTTCTGCTCATGAGATCTTTCATACATCCATCAAATACGTTTACACATCATAAGGGCCATCTCTAATCCATCCCATCTCAACTCCACTCATAAAGAGACACAGGAACAGGATCATTGGAGAAAAGGCTCTATACCAAGGAAGAGAGATAAGAGAATTACCAGCTTGCAAGCTACTATATAAACAAGAGAGATGTAAACATACCACACATACAAGAGTAGTATAATGACTAAAAACATGGGGACGGGGTTCGGGGAACCTGCGGAGTTGTGAAGCCATCAAGTGGGAGTGGAAGGTACGTATAGATAGATAGATAAACAGAACCATAATAATGTCGATATATATCAAAAAAATGCAAGTTTAATATATTATATCCAAGATAAATAAAAAAGACATGCATATGCGAGCTGAACTCCTCGCATATCCTTCCCCCTCCATGCCATGAATCCCTAATCGCCACCATTCTTTCTTCCCTTTCTTTCTTTCTTCCCTTCCTTTCTTCAGCCGTAGCTTAAAAAAGTTTAAATACAATTGTTATGATGTGTATATTTGATATAAGAATTGGGTGGCAAAATACACGAGGGGGGTAAAAGTAAGTGCTGAATGTGATAGATACCCAACCCCAAAACCAGAACCAAAACCAACACAAATATAGCACAAGATGAAAAAACAAGATTGATAATCCAATAAATTTCTATGAAAACGTGCTAATGGGGGTATGATTTAAATCGAATGAAGAAATGAATAGAAAATGAAAGCGTAAACGGGGCATGAAAAAGAAATAAAAGTGCAAGGAAGGATACAGGAATTAAAAAGACACCAGAAAAATCTGGAATATTGATATAAGAATAAAGTAAGAAAACAAAACATAAAAGGACGCAGGTAAAAGCTGACAGATATTGATTGACATTTGGGCATTTACGCGTGAGCGTCGAAATATGTAGGGTTTTATCTTGAAGAAGAAAGAAAGAAAGAAAGAAGGAAAAAACATTTGAAATTTGAATATCGCTGGGGTAACAAAAAATATAAATCCAAAAGATGAATATGGGGTATAAAGATCTGTTTTTTCAAGAAATCATTTTGCTTTTTTTATACGGTAAATGTCCAAAAAACACCCCTCCCCTTCCTCCCCTGCAAAATCCCCGGTGAAAAAAATGTTGAAATATCATCGTCGAAAAAATAATAAATATAAAACCAAATTGAATGCGTGCGATATACAGAGATAGAGAGAGACACAGAGATTTAAAGCTGAGTTAACGCCAGAATATGTATTGGAAAATTCGAGAATGCCCAGAGTGATTGATGTACAAAAATATTGAAAAGTCTTTTATTTTTTTTCCGTTTTCTTTTTCCATTCTTCTTCCTCTTCTTCGAGAATACGATATAACCACATGGCTAGCAGCCACTCACTGGAATGTCCATTTTCGACATCCGAGATTCGTGAGATTCATGACTTTCTCCCTCTTGCTCTGAAATCCGATGAAGACCACCTGGTAAAGGACCCGGCGCATTCTGCTGTATTCTCAACTTGTCCGTCAATTTCAAGACGGTGAGGTAGTCGTTTTCGTCCACTAGCCCGTTGGGTGCTTGCTGGAAGAAATTGAGTAATGTATCTAACGCGCGACGGGCATCGTCTTGTGTGGGAGAGCTGGGTGCGGATATATGCGCAGGGGATTGAAATCCGTTGATAGGGGTGACGGATGTGGGTGGTGGGGCCATGGATCCGTTGCTACTGCTGTGATGGAGAGATCGTGGTGAAAGCGCGGCATCTAGACTAAATGGGGCGCCTAGTTCGTGGGCGGGAGATTCTACGGCCGAGGAAGGAGCTGTGTCGGTGAGGTTGAATTTCGGGGTGACGGGATCGTTGCCACCGTGTTCTGAGATGAAGGATGGATCGATGGCTAATGTGGGAAAGGTTTGACTTCGCGGTCGTTGGAAGTTGCTACCTGGGTGGTTTTCATCCATTCCTTGATTCATGTTCTCTCCTGAATTTCCATTGTTCCCACCATTGCCCCCTGCATGGCGATTGTGTTGCGATGGTATCCACGATCCTGAGCTTCCATCGGGAGAAAATGCAAATGGTGTGGTTGGGCTGGTAGGACCTCCTGAAAATGATGACGGGGCTGTATCCGTAAACGCACTTGATAACGATGTCGTGCTCTGAGAGTTCGAGTGCTTGTAACTGTGAGACTGGTTGAACCCGAAGTAACTATCCAGGCTATCATGGGCATGGCTTCTCAGATCCTCGCTACTTTTGGCCGATGCTAAAGGTGAAGGAGACGGTAAACCCGGCGAGGAGGGAGATATTCCATTGGGTGAGCGGCGTCGAATTGAATCTGTAGTGAGTGACATGCGTTCGGAAATACTACTATTAATGTTTGTTTCAGAAGCTCTCCGTCTTAAAGCACCGCCTAGACCGTTCTTCTGCTTGAACTTTTCGAGCCAAGTATGGCTGTTAGTCTTGATGTGACTCTCGTTATTTCCCACTGTCGTTGCGAAGAATTTTGCCTTCTCCCTGATCGCCGCATCAGTCAGTGGAATGCCTTGCTTCTGTGAGTTTCGGACCCAGTTCGAAAGGGCTCTTTCGATATCAGGAAATTTTCCTTTAGAACGTTTGACCGGAGATAAGGCTCGGTCTTCGGGAAATAGATACTTTTCTCTCTGACGAAGGACCTTGGATACAGTACTGGAAATTTCTTAGTTTTAGGCGCATCCACAAAATATTCATAAATCATACCTTCGCTCGACACCAAACATTGCTAAAGGATACACTTAGTAAAGAATTCTCAAGAGGGATGTATGTTGGGGGCCAATTCTTACCTCCAATTTCAGTCTGTTTAATTGTTGGATTGTCCTCATGGTATTGGCACATACGTCTCCGATCATTATCTGTTAGAGTTTTCCGTGGAGTGGGAGTGGCATGGATTGCTGGCAATTTTGTAGTTGATTTCCCATTTGTCATGGGTGGGATTGCAACTGGCGGTGCTTGAAAAGCCGCTGGGTTTGTCAACATACTTGGCCAAGTAGGATGATTCGGCATGATCAGTGGGAGGAGTTGCTGGTGATTTCCGGCATGTGTCGTTGGCGGGGGGGCCATTCTTGGATAGGAATTTTCAGAGGGCATGGGATGCGAAGGCATGTAACCAAATTGCCCATGTTCAAAGATTGGAGAGTGATGTTGGGAAGAGTTGTAGCTGTTACTCATTTCGGGCCAGCCATCATTACCAAATCCATTGTCTTGTGGATTGTGATGCTGATCATGGTCCATACCCATTTGCGCCATCATGGAATCGTGCATTCTATTGCGTCTCGTGGTTTGGGGAAGTAAGTCTTGATTATTTGGCTATGTTCCAGATATTTTGTGGTAAGTGTAGCTGTTGATGGTACCTTGCTTAAAGGTATGAGAAAACTCAGGATGTTGAAAGCCTCAAGAGCGGGAGACTGCATGCATGATAAGCAAAGCGAATTATAGTTCCTGGCAGCGGCAAATATCTAAATCCCTGCGCGGTATACAAGGAGAACGGCGCAGTTCGGGAATGAATAATAATCCGGTAGCCTTGAAAGAATGTTGGGGTTTCGAGTGGTATCGAAGACGTTGTTGAAGTTTCGTTTCAAACTAATATTAGACGTGCGCAGATAGAGGAGGTGGTAATATGTAAGATGATGGTGGTGGTAGTAGTGGCAGAAGATGAGGCAGAGCGACGGTTCGATTATGCGACTGCTAGGGATGCTAGGAATAAAATGCAGGAAAATGCTGCAATACCGAGGATGGTAGAAATACGACTGAAGCAAAGCAAAAGGGCTGCAACAAAGCTGCAAGGCAAGAGAAACACCAAAAGTATGTATAGATGTATGTACGAGGTGTATGGGGAAAGTAAGTAGTAGGAAGGAGGAGAAGTATGTACTTGGGTAAGGGTTCTTTGTGTAGGACTGGAAATTCTGACAAGGTAAATGGTTCTACCGCAGTAAATATGAAGTTACTGGAGTAGTTTTGGGGTCTTAATGGAGCTCTTTCTTTTCATGGGACACTACCTAGTAAAGTAATAATGGGGTGGGCCATCTGGGAACATGGGAATGGGGACTTGCTGAACTAGTGTACTCTGTTGCTTAGGAGAGGGTGGATCATAAAATTACAAGGGGGGCAAGTGAAGAGGAGAGAGAGAGAGTGAGGAAGGGTTTATTATTTGGGATTGTAAATATTGCAATAATATAATATTAATATTATTATTTTACTGATTATACTGAAAAGAGAAGAGGAAGGGGAACTATTTTTTCCAAAAATCTTAAAGGTAATATAAACCAATTAGAAAGATTCAATATCAAGGAAAAAAACAAGGCAAAGACAAGGGGGTGAGAGAGTTGAGAAGAGTAAGGAGAAGGCTATCCAAAAGTCTACCGTATTAGGAAAAAAGTTGGAAAAAGAAAAAAAAAGAACTTTTCTGATAATTAAATAAAAAGCCTATTAAGGTTAGAATCAACAGGGGATAAATTGCTCGTTAAGATAATTTTGATAGGATTTACCTAGTAAGGATTAGTACTAAGAAGAACATCAATACGGGCCTACTACTTCGTACACCTACTCACTTACTGGTAAAATGTAAAAGTTGTGAGAAGGTGAGTAAAGAAAAAAGAGTAGGGGTTCAGGGGACAGTATGTCTAGCAACATTGGCCATTTGATACTATCTATTTACAATTAGCTTCTAGTTCAAGTCTCTAAATCATCCCATCTCCCCTAGGATTTTAGCTATGTACGGAGTAGAGTAGACTCAGTAAACTCCGTAGGGTAAGGGTAGGTATAAGTAACAAAGTTACCAACAGACTCCAAGATTTTGCTACTATATTGTAAATTGTTATAATTAAATCCAACGTTTTTCTTCTAGGTACAAATTATGGTTTGATAGCGGTAGCTAGCCCATCTTATAATCCTTTCTATACCTAGGATGTGGTCCGTACTCGGAGTCGCAGTTGTAACGTACAAGGTCTATTGCCTTTGCATCATGAGTACCTCACCTCACCTTACCTCACCTCACCTCACCTTACTTCATAGTACATATCGTACCTACCTATCAATGAACTCAGGCTCTTTTAGTTTGATACTGCACCTAAGAATGAGGAGAAGTTGCAAAATAGGTACCTCCGTATATACCTAGTATATAGTACCTATCCTATCTCCCACTAGGCTCACCTACCGTCTACCTACTACTGGATCGGTACCTTAAAGATAACCTCCGCAAAAGCAGTGAGAATCAGATGAAGCACCTCGCGCTTGTGCATTTTATAAGCCAAAGCGATCCCGTGAGCTAGATATCCAACCTACGGTATGATTGATTATAGAGCAAGCAAGCAAAAATACGCATTCTGCATTCTCATTGATCAGAACCGAAAAAGGCCCACTATTTCTTTCTGATTAATTACCAAATGTGGTGCTAGTTAATCTGCTACTGCCGACTTCCCCCAGGCTTTTTCAATACTACTGCCCTCAGAGTCCTAGCAATAATGACTGTAACCTAGCCCTGGGTACATACCATACGATGATGTTGTAGGCTGCAGTTAGGTATATAAATTTCTCACTCTGTTAGGCCTTTAGCATCAGTAGGTCTTTTTTTCCCCATCGTATTCTTATCTTACTCCAACCTTCTAATTTTGATCCAATCTTTGTAGAGTAATTCTCTCGTACAGAGAACTGAGAAGAACTGGAACAAGTTTACGTAGTGAGGGCCTGAAATACCTTTCGTAGGTCATGTAGAACTTAGAAAAGTTCAAATAAATCCCACAATTCAACATTTTTCACCCATGTTAGCTCAATTGATTTATGTTCATATATGAAAGCACTAACCAGAAAGAGGTTTACAGATACCAATTATTGCCTAGGTATGTACTTCGGCGTCCCGAGTTATATCCAAGATTATTCACAAATAGAATGGGAAGATTGAAGTCGGTTAAAACGTTGAATTTCATTTTAGCTTAAGCTCTGACTAGGTACTTTTTAAATTCCAGCGTAGCGCTACAGCCCGCCCATAAAAGCATTACCGTGAAAGTTAAGGATTCTAGAAGTATTTACAGTAGTTAAATTGCCGACGCTTCGACATAATACTTACAAGGCTCGATTGTACCTCGCACTATATATCGTTGAAGATCATGTCAAGCCCATCTATCACGACGGCTTCATAGCCATCGATACTGTAGGTTGTATGATGTATTGAGAGGATAGAAGAAGAAAAAGAGATATGTACGAGATATGTAGCATACCGAGTAGAAAATCATAGATTCAGTATACTTCGTACATAGTACAGTAGCGCGTTCTACAAGAGCCGACGATTAGCACCATAATCGTAGGCAGAGTCAAGACTCAAGAGACACTTCTTAAGCAGCTAAAATTTAAACCTAGTCCAACAGACATTCTAAACAGGGGTTGAAGAGGTTACAATGAACGATGTAAACGATACCGTTACTTGTCAACCTGCCACAACCCTCGTGGGCTCGTGGGAGACGGGAAGAAAGAAAAGAAAGCTAGCTTGTACGGTATTTCAAACTTCATCCCATATTATTAAAGAAAAATAAAAATTCGGTAACCGATGGTTTCGCGTTGCAGAAAATTTAAATCCGAACAGGACAGGATGAATCCTCAAAATTGAGATATTGCGATCCGTTTGCCTCATTCTCTTTCCCTCCGCCTCATTCCCCATTTAGGGTCTAATCAATCGTTAGTAAACCTTTTATGTTCTTTAAATTTTTATTTATTTGTCGGCCAACTGTTGGGAATAAAAAAGGTACACTGTCTTTGTGTAATGTGTACACACATGATGCACTTACTTACTGCAAGCTGATAATCTTTGCATTGCCCCTGATCTATCTATATATTGTACAGCCATGGCCATGACCGCTCATCCATCCATTATTCCATGATCCATCCTATCCCACCCATCTCACAGAATTGAACCCAGGTACAGTAGGTATTTCTCGGTACATCTCGGATCAGGGGGACCGCCGATTGAAAATCTATTATTCTATTGTTGATTCGTCATAACAAGCTCCACTGATTACCGGTAAATACTGAATTTTGTTTTCCATTCATCTGACCTGCAGGTATATATACAACATTTAGCACTTGTCCCTGAATCCTACGGCATTCAGCCCTGAGGTCGATTTAGGTCTTGCTGTATCTTCCATCCATTTATGAAAGCATGGAATCTTCAGGCGGAAAGCAAAAGTCCAGCTTCATGACTTTTGAGTTATCAGCCTTCATAGAATCCACCCAAAACGGCTGTGTAGAAGACCTGAGGTTGTATTGGGTCAGCTGGCCGGTGGATGAAGATACAGTAATGGTTGAATTAGCGATGTGTCAAAAGAAGGTGGAGATCCCTATGGCCCACATTTCTAGAGGTATCTATTCCTTGTCACTCTAAAGGAATCATAAATATTAACTTCTATAAATTGTGCTGATGGGCCTTCGATGCCTTATTTGCTTCATCAAAAGGTCTTGTAAAAGCAGCCATAAGGCACTGTATAGAACCTCAATTAGATATTTGATATGCTGAAGATACGAATCGACTGCCAAACCGAAACAATTTTTCAGTGATGGATGGTAGAACCATTGGGTACACTCGCGTCTATTCAGCTAGTGGTGCGGCGCGGATACGGCGAAGATTCTCCTATCCTTAAACACCATGAACAAAGTTAGCTACTGCATTTAGCTCAAGGCTTTCTCTTTAACTTTGGACCTTACTATACTCCAGACTTCGTGGGTACTCAAGGCACTTGCTAAGATGAGATCCATGTTATCCAAGTTGTCGGCGGCAATTTTGCAATCTTATCATTGTAATATATGGGTCGCGGGGAAATGATCCTCTGTAAAATGACCTTCTATTTTCTGATGAATAAACTCCATACATCGTGCTATTTCTATCCTGGCATATATACCCTCAAGTACGTGAAACATTATTATCTCAATAACTCTCAAATCATGATATGGAAGGATAATCTTCCGCTCAATCCGTTTTCTCGGCGGCTAGAAGGCTTCGGTCTCAGCACTTTAACTGTTTCGAGCACTAGGTGTGACAATCGTAATTCGACAGGCTAATCTATTGGTCAATTTATCTTGTATTCCCAGGTTATTGTTCCCCACAGAGGGTCTCCAATTGATCAATTGCTCCTATCCGAAGCGCTGACCGCTCATGCTTCGCTGCAATGTTCCGAGAGTCTGTGCAGCCATGATGCGATGATGCAGCAACCCAGATTTGACTGTCGATTTTTAGAAGCCTTTAGGTTTCTTTGGGTTAGATTTGGGTTATTATCCTTTGATGTGTGAGCTTGAATATTACCAGATAACATTTAAGTGAGGGGAAAGAGCTGGCACTAAACGACGAAGGGATATAGCATGAACGCTATCGACAATAATATAAAATTAAGCCACGTTTTTGATGGATCCTGTAGGCTCACTTGTTCTAATAATACATCCATGACCTCAAGCAAATTGAGAATATTGAAAAAAGTTGCCACTGACACTTTGTGAATAAAGTAGCGACACAAGCATTGCGGAGAGAGACAATGCAAGGGCATGTCAAATCACTTACAAATGCTCGAAGCATCCATAGCGAGGATCTCTGCAAGTGCGCCTGCCTGTCATCACCTTTTATAGAAAATATTAGAAACATTGGGCATTGATCAAAAATTGTCGTTATCGTTAGATTTGAGGATTTTTCAAAGCCCTCATATTTAGTGTATGTTGTTGCTGTAAGAGTCGTGCAATATATTGCTAATTTCCCTCTCTGGCTTCCCATTAGTCTTATACTGTTTTGCTTAACGTTGTGGCGTCCTCGAGTCAGCGAACCTGGGTCCGACCATTTGGTACGAACCTGCAAGTTTCTGGCCAGCCACCAATTTCCTAGCTTGGCTGTACTGAGACTAAAGCCCTTGATACCTAGCAAGCCCCAGATCAGCGCCTTCATGAGTGATGGGCTTGTACTCCGACTATATTTCTCGCGTCGCTGGTATCACCTGAAAATCTTTTGGGTTGCACAGTGTTATCCCACTTTCATGTCCTTTATCGTTTGATGATAGTGACTGTGTCACAGCTTAGCAAAGCCCAACAGAAGATCTTAGAGCAGCACGTATAACTTACTGATATCTTCATCCCCAAGTTCATGGCTGAGCCCTACACGTTGTGGTTGGTGCTTTACAGATTTTCCATACACAATGGCAACGCGAAAGTGTTCCACAATGGTCTTGTGGATTGCGTTGCACTTAATTGATCCGTTAGTCACTGGATGTGGTGCGACAAGAGTTCGGAATAATGAAGCTGCCACTTACAAAATCTTCAACCGTACACCTGTTGGAACGTAACACGACTGGCGCTGTGTAATCAGGTAATTTTCCTTTGGGCTTCGTATAGACTCTGACAAGGTTCAATCTCTCCCACCTGGCCCACAGTTAGCATATTGTATTGTCTGGCACTCGATGACGTTTGGGTTCTCCAAGTAGCCCTGCAAGATATGATTTGCATGATCAAAGGTAGTTCAAGCATTTTTAAGATAGCGCACCACTTGGTAGACATACCGACATGAATCCGATTGGGAAATGATGCCTACAAATCATGAACTTACATCTGTTCTAGCAATTCATCAACGTTCCACCCATGTTCAGAAGAAATAGGACACGCGTTTGGGATCCTATATAACAAATCAAGTTCCTCTATTGATATGGCATCGATTTTGTTTAATGCATATATAACAGGGATGTAACTTCGACTCTTGGCTTCCAGAACGTCTATCAAATCATCGATAGTAGCATCACAGCGAATAGCGATATCTGCTGAAGAAATCTTGTACTCGTTCATGACAGCCTTAATCTCATCGTGATCGATGTGCGTCATAGGAACAGTATTCGTAATAGCAATGCCGCCTTTGTCTTTCTTCTTAAAAACAATATTTGGTGGCGACTTGTTGATGCGAATGCCAAATCCTTCCAGTTCATCTTCGATGATCTTTTTATCTGTCAAAGGTTTATTGACATCAAGTATGATAAAGATCAAATGGCAGGTCTTCGCTACTGCAATAACTTGGCGACCTCGACCTTTACCATCTTTAGCTCCTTGAATAATACCAGGAAGATCCAAAATTTGTATCTTCGCCCCATTATATAGAATCTGCCCTGGTACTGTCGTCAACGTCGTGAATTCGTATGCGGCGGCTTCCGAGTGTTGTCCCGTAAGCTTGCTCATCAGAGTACTCTTCCCCACCGACGGAAACCCAATGAACCCTACACTTGCGACACCTGTACGAGCTACATCGAAACCTACACCAGCTCCACCACCACTAGTTGTTGGGGTTAAAAGTTCCCGCTTAAGCTTAGCAAGTTTTGCTTTCAATTGACCGAGATGGAAACTTGTCGCCTTGTTCTTTTGGGTCTTGGACATCTATTCTTTCATTAGGACGAACCGAAGCCAATATTGTCGATCTCGGTAGCATACCTCCTCCTCAATGTTTTTGATCTGTGGGAGAGTAATTAGCATGAGCAAATAGAGCATAATGGGTGACATACCTTATCTGCGGTGGTCGCCATGTTTGCGGATTTTCAAAATATAGAGAAAATGTATATATTTCTGTGATTGAAGGACAAAATTCTTGAAGTTATTCGTGCCGGGTTCTTTTTTTTTTTTTATATTCGACAATTTGATATGGAATTGAGTGTGATTTATTTATTAGTGGGGTTGATAGAAACCGAATTTTGTGGTGAGAAATTATGATGGCATAAATTGACTAGCCTGAGGTATCAAGGCGCGATAGTAGGAACTTGTACTCCGTAGTAGTAATAATTCTGATCCGGAAAAACACGGGTATGGGCACGGGACATGTACCCAGGCCAGGAGGGGAGGCTAAGTGCTAGCTCTATGTGTGAGGAAAAATGAAATTGAAAATTCGCCGATTCTAGTATTTCTGTATGATTTCCAATATAGTATATATTCTTTACTACTCATTTGAATACCCTCAGAGCAAGTTTCTGTTATTCTAATTGGGTTCTCACTATAAAGAACGAAATATCCTTCAAATCGGACATAAACTCAATTAATTGTACTTTTCCTTTCGTGTACTATTTGGTGATTTTTCTTTCTCTTAGGCCTGGTGGGTATATATCAAAATAGGTGGGGGTTTGCAGTGCCGTACCTGCTTTCCTAAGGTGTGCTAGCCTTCGAGCCAGATTAGGACTACCCCTCTCATAAAAAGGTATTTAAGCAGTGAAGTTTCCCACTTACGACCTAGGCACTCAACAAGTTTCCTTATTTGTATACCAATTCACATCAATAATATGGATGGTGCGACTGCCTGCATAAGTTTCTTCGTGTTCTGGGCCTCGTTTTTCCTAGTAGGAGCCTTGATACCTACACTTCGAGATAGTATCT
>JWJB01010266.1:0-23249 GCA_000812895.1 Rutstroemia sydowiana
ATACATTCTCAGGATCCCATTCTTTCTTAATGGCCACCAAACGAGGAAGTTTCTCCCGCCCATAAATCTGCTCGATTGTTTCATCACCATGCGCATAACTTACATAAACCGCCAGATCTGGATATCCTGAGGTTTTTACAAAATCCTCGCGGAGCTCTAATCCTAGTTTGTGGGATGCTTGTTTTAGCTCTGTTGTTGAATTTTTGTCATCTGAGGGCTTCCAGGTGAATGAAAACATCCTGTTGTGTTTGTTAATTAGCGGTGGTTTCTTCGTGATATCGAAGCTAGTATAGAAGATAGAAAATATCATAAACATACATGTGACCCCTTGCATCCCTCCATGGATATGCTGTCGACTCAGAGAGCACAGTCATAGCAGCCTGTATAGGAAATGTTTCCAATTCAATAACGCTACCACGTGCAGCAGGATACTGGGTATAAAAAGCGGACATTTTTTCGAAAGATGCTTGATAAGTAACTGCTGAGAGTTGCCTGACATTGACAGAGTATATGCTCCGGGGTAAGTTGTCCTGGCAAAGCATTGCATCTACGATTCCAAATCCGTGTGTTGCTAGAATCTTGTTCCATGGAATGACATTGATAGATGAGATGGTTGGTTGAAGTGAGAGTATTGGTGCCATTAGTTCGCGACCTTCGGATTCAGGACCCATGAATACCCAGTTTGCTAGAATTTGTGTCTGTAGGTCATGATTAGCGTATATAGAAAACAGTGAATGAAACCCCCTTACAGAATTACTATTCCCATCAAACATAATAATCGACGCCACTGCCAAATTCTTCGGTATCTCTTCATTAAATTTCTCCAAGATCTTAAAATAAGCCTCACTCATCTGAGCTGGAATCACAAAATCTCCATTCAATACTTGACCTGAACTCTGATCAATACCACTGTCTATCTTTTGCAGCTTATACGTCGCAGATGTAATAATCCCAAAATTAGCACCAGCACCACGAAGTCCCCAAAATAATTCAGGATACGAAGTTTCAGATACTTCTATTAGTCTTCCATCCGCAGTTACCATTCGTACGGATATCAAGGCATCGATTATTAAACCGTATATACCAGAGTAACGACCGATGCCACCGCCAATAGTCGCACCTATTACTCCGGGACATGAACATGAACCGATTTCTTTGAGGGTGCTGGTTAGTTTTTATTTCATCTGGCCATCTCGATTCTCATTGATCTCATTCAATGAAAAGTTATAGGACGACTTACGCATTTCAAAACCGCGCTCATATACGGGATCTAATATTTGGCTCCAGCGGACTCCACCGCCGATTGTTAAGGTACCAGCTACTTCATCTACTTCAACTTTATTGAATAGGCTGAGATCAATAGCGAGGCCGGTTTGAAGTCTTCCAAAAGTGGTTGTATACCCATGTCGGCCGCCCGTGGCGAGGAATGGAATGCTGTGTTTGGCTGCTAATTTGACCTAAGATAGGTTAATCAGTATGACTAGTACCTTCTTTGGCCAAACGATAGATGATTAGATTTTTGAATCTTGGTTCACTGACTGTTGCTATGACATCCGCCTCTGTTGCTGGGCTTATTGCAGCAGAATAGACTGGGGGACTGAAAGTGGTCCATCTTTCGGTTACCTTTCTCAAATTAGCTTTTTCAGATTCTGATTTCAAGATACGAGAATGAATGAGGTGTTTGTACCTTTTCAAATCTGATCTCTCCTGGGAAAGAGATGGTAGTATTCAAAGCCCACTCGTTGCTCTTGTCGGTGAGGAGATATCGAAGATCGGGAGTACCGAAGATACTGGCTGGTTGATAATGCCAGAGATATAGAGAGATGATACTCAGCACAGATACGAAATATATGATGCGAATAGTTGCCATGTTGGAGTTTATTTTGATATTGTGTATCACTGGTGCTTTGGGGTAGGTGCCTCCGTTGAAGAACACCAAAACTGAATACTTAGATGTAGTCAGATTGTGGTATTGTAAGAAGTTTACACTGTACTGGTGTGAGTTTTCAAAACCAGTTGGACTTCAAGAATTTTTTTTTTCTTCAATAGCATCTAATTGCCTACGGCATTCAAGGGGAAGTTTGCTGGCTCTACTTTGTAACGAGATTAGGCGCACAGTTCGTTCTATGTCTATTTCTAGTAGCAAGCAAACACTCCTTTTACAAAGGGTGAGAATGCCGAGTAGAATCGCTACATTACAGAGATATCATTCACAAGTGGCGAAGTTGCCCTATTCTACAGGGCTTACAGGGGTATGATATCAAGCTTATGGCAGGTTCAGAGTTATGGTTATAGGGCCTTTACAGGCTTGTACTTAACCTTTACAGGGGTTTTGTAGAATTTTTCGGAGCAATACTGTAGCGTTAGTCGTGCATCAAACATTCATCCAATAGTTCGCATTCGAATTTCTAGGTTACTATTGGTGGTTATGAACTGGCATTACAAGCATTGATATTATTCCCGGATATATATGACACGCATTTAGATTCCCGATCTCACGATATCGGGAATCCTTCTTGGTGGCCATTTAACAGGGGACTTATATGGAAGACTGTATGGTACTGCATTTGGTTAGAATGATAGCCTAGGCTAGTGACAAGAAAAGAATGAAGGGTCAAGGCCAGTTGGCCGTTTGGGTAATGCTTTGGCCGTCTGTTGCATGTGTTGTGCTGTGAGATACCTTGAAAGTTGAACTGGTCATTGTTCTCCTCCCATTTGATGAATCAGAGTGTCTAAAAGTGCGAAAAGAAGCTCTACAATGTAAATAGTTGATTGTTCAAATCCAATTCAAGAAATAAAATTTATAAATTTCAATGTTCAATATCCAGTTAGCATTTCACATATTTTACAAGCAAACTTCCTTCAGATGAAAGGTGTTTATTGTTCAAATCTAATTCAACAAATAAGAAAGAATTATAAAAGTCATTGTTCTTGTTTCAACTAGTTGAAATTAGATATTGGAATATACGGAAATATAATAATTCTTTTTGGAAACGAGCGCCGAGAATGATAATTGATTGAATGCTAATGGTTAGGATACTAAGTCTAGACAGGCCGATTGCTCCACTCACCAGAGCCTGTATGTATACGGAGTAAGAAGATTGGAATTTGATGATTAGGTAAAATTGGTTTTGATGGTAGTGAATGCAGTTCCCATAATGTGCGAGTTCTGTAGGACTTAGCAGAAGTCTTTCTCCACTCTAATAAAGCTCTGCATGCTACGTATATCGTAGTCTAAATAAAGAGGGCGCTCAATGGAATTTAGAGGTAAGCAGTTGATTTGATGTATGTATGTACATTGATAAGATAAAGATCCATGCTTGGAAACGATAAGACATATACGGCATCTATACGGCAGAAACAGCGACGTCGTATAAATAAGTTTGAGAATGATAAAAAAATATACGGTATACGATAGAAATCACAACGTCGTATAAAAAAAGTTTGAAAATATATACGGTATTGACATAACAGCGCGTATAAGGAAAAGATCTGTAATAATAACATGGAAATGACAAAACATGCGTAGAAATGACAATTCGCGTGAAAAACAACTCAGTAATAATAACACCTCCATGAGCATTTCCATCATACTCTTGCCCACCTCTCCTGCAATACCACCAGCTCTGGTTTCTTTCCTTCTCCACAGGATGACACAGATAGAACGATCAACATCGGCAGCGACAGCAGTACTTCGCATGAATTACACACTGGGCACAGGATACTCCGTTGGTATTGGGTTGTAGTATCCAAATACCTGGTTTGGATCCCACTGCTTTTTCAACGCCGCCAATTTCGGCAGCTTGTCCTTGCCGTACTTCTGCTCAACAGTCTCGCTGCCACTGGCATAGTTGACATAAATGGAAACATCGTCGTAGCCTGAGGTAGCCACAAAGTCGTTCCTCAGATCCTCAGCTAATGCGAAGGCTGCGGTCTCAGCTTCGGGGGTCGTCCATGCGATCTCATACATTGTATAAGCTAGGGAGTCGCGCCAAGGATAGGCAGTTTCGTCGGCGGAGACGGCTTTCATGGCATCGCCGTTGAATATCTCGAGCTCGACGGTGCTTTCTCGAGCATCGGGCTGCTCGATGTAGAAGACAGCCATCTTCTCGAACATGGTGCGGAATGTATCGGCGACCAAATACTTCACGTTGGTTGAGAGCTGCGTGCGTGGTATATCACTGTTTGCGCACCATATTGCGTCTGCACCAAATCCGGCCGTTGGAACCAGCTCGCTCCATGACACCAGACTGGCGTTCGAAAGGACAGGATTAAGCGCGAAGACGGGAGCAATTAGATCCATGCCTTCTCCTTCTGGGTCTGATCCAGTATAAACCCAATTGGCGAAGATTTGAGGCTACACGAGAAAATGTCAGTTAGCCTTGGTGCTTGAGCTTGGAAATGTTCCAAAGGGGCTAGAAGAAACACAAACCTCGGAAACGGTATCATTCCACTCGACAAATGAAATAACCGCCAACTCAGGAGGCATGGTCTCCAGTGTGTGGAGAATATCATAGTATGAGCTATTATCGGAGGCTTTTATGATAAAATCGACAGTCAATATCTGGCTAGGCGCCGGAAATATCTTGAAGACGGCCGAGGTAATTATACCGAAGTTGTGTCCAGCACCTCGGATAGCCCAGAAGAGATCTGGATTGCTATCTGCTGAGACATCGATGACTTCTCCAGTTGCAGTAACGAGACGTGCTGATATCAGGGCATCAATTACTAGCCCAAACATGCCCTGATATCGTCCAACACCACCACCTAATCCTGCACCTAAAACACCTGGACACGAGCCTGATCCAGTTTCTATTGATGCAAGTTAGTATGAACGGTTTCCAAGTATACCGAACTCTTCATCAAGAGGAGAAAGAACGTACGAATCATATACCCGACGTCGCCAACAGGATTATAGAGATCTCCAAATTTGTTACCACCACCCACAGTTACCGTAGCGGCCTCAACGTCTACAGTCACGTTGTCTAGTAAGTGAAGGTCAATGGCTAAGCCATTTTGGATACCTGGAAAATAGGTGTTTACACCATGGTGCCCCCCGGTGGCTAAGATCGATATGTTGGCGCTGGTAGCGAGCTTGACCTAAAGCACATTCGATCTCATTAGCTCAACTACTCTTTCTCTTTTAATAACCTCGACAATAAGCCTCCATTTCTACGTTATAACTTACAGCTTTTGCGACATCTGCTTCGGTTGATGGACTGATAGCGGCCGAGTACGTGGGCACGTCATAAACGGACCAACGCACAGTGGTATCATCAAACACGGCCGTGTTTGGATAGGAAATTATGGTCCCATCGGCCCAGTCATTGGCAGGATCATCGAGCAAGGCGTTGATACTCTCAGTAGTATTGTTTGCGGTCACTACTGCTCTAGACCCGAGACAGGCAAGGAGAAAAAGAGAAGATATCATGATGGTCTGATGATGAAACAAGTTCGGAGGTTTTGCAAATGGTAATTGCAGTTTTGTTTTGTAGAGAGAATGTCTGGAATGAAGGTTGTTTGAGTCAACAGTTTCAGAGCGACACGCATGGTTTTATAGTCACCGTTCGTGGTGCTCTCAGCAGATGTTTATTGAGACAGTCTTAGTCTACTGGTCCCCCTGAGCTATTCAAGGTTGTATGCCCACATCTCTTCACTAACAACACCGAGTGTTTGATTTCGATACAGATTGGGGGCAGTAAGGGTTCGGGGACAGCCATGTTACATCCAACTATACTGGATCTCATCCAACATGGCTATCATCTCGTGTCTCAGTTTAATACTACCATCAATTCCCGACCTTGTCAATGTATAGGCACGTATTCAACGAACTGACTATTGAATCACAACTAATTTGGTACTTAATAGGAAAATCATAACGAACAAGCCCATGGGATTGGCGTACAAGATTGAGCCTTCACAGTTTTGTATGAAACCCCACTTTTAGGGTTCAAATTAGGAGCTCGAAAGTCATATGCTCTTTGAAGTACTAATATGAAACAGTGTTCTAAATGAGGATTTTGCCGAGATCTATACAACCATTGGTCTTTAACGTAGCAATGACAGGTACAACTGCATTATACATCCTGGTATCCACATGGGCTTCATGACGGTGTGCATTCAATCCCATAAATCCCTTGAGGTAACATTGAGGTAACATACAGGTGAGTAGAAGCTAACACGGGCGAGAAACCATTGGTCTTCGACGTCGTAATGACTCAGAATGAAAGGAACGACTGTAATATACATCCCGGTATCCACATGGAATTCACGAGGGTGTGGGTTCAGTTGCCATGGATTCATTGAGGTAATATTGAGGTAACATACAAGTGCGTAGAAGCTAACACGGCCAAGAAGCCATTAGTCTTCGGCGTCGTAGTGAGAGGAACCACTGTAATATGTATCCTGGTATCCACATGGACTTTAAGAGAGTGATGTGGGTCCAATTGCTATGGATTCCTTGGAGTAGCTTTGAGGTAACAAAAAGTGAGTAGGAGCTAACGCGGCCCAGAGAGCATTGGAATTCGACATTTTGAGGCTACCAATAGCCACAATTATTTTCCTGGGGACTGTATGAAAGTGTAGGTTCAATTGTTATCGGTTTCTTGGAGTAGATCTGAGGTAAGATAGAATGAAAAGAAACTAACGCGGCCAATAATTGGCCGACCATTGGCCTTCGACCTTGTAATGAGACTAATGGCTATGATGTGTATCCTGGTATTCTGGCACATGGAATTTATGAGGATGTGGGTGCAATTGCTATAGTTTTCTTAACGCAAATTTGCGGTAATATAGAAGTGGGTAAAAGCTAACACGGCCAAGGGAAATCCTTCACAAGTTTCGGCACGAGATAAATTTGAGGAGAGCAAGAGAAGCACATGCTTCTCTTGCCCGCCAATATGCCTTGCCATCGGATTTCTCCAAATTTAAGCCCCGAATATCACATGGAGCTCACCGTCAGGTGTGATGTGAAAGATGCCCCTGTAAAGCCATGCAATTCGAAAGAACTCATATTGTATACCTATGGTCTTATACATGCCCTCCAATATTTTCAGCTCGAGCCAGGCCTAGGAATAGAAAGCCAATCTTTCGCTGCAAGCCTAATTAAGAGCGTTGGTTCTTCCATTTTAGACTCCCCGATCATATTACTCACTCTCCAGGTTTCATCTCACGCATCCCCCCAGTTTGCCGATCAAGCTATTTTTGTTCTATGTCTCTTAAGACATTCCTTTATAGGAAGTGACTGACTCACCGATGCTCAAGTGTGACCTCCGCAGGTACACCTGGGTTATTTCGAATCTCTGCCCAACAGCTTATTGGATGTTTTATCATGCTGACATAGATGCTCGGTTCATAAGTATAATGAGATGATTACCATTACGAATCAGAGTACAAAAGGGGGCTATGAGGTTCCGGCCTGAATTTTCAGCCAGTCGATAAAAGTCCTTTCTTCTCTGCCTCTCTTTGCCTTTCTTAGCCTTTCTTCGCCTCTCTGTACCTCACCCACCCCCACCTAACTGTACATTTTTTGTTGGGAAATTTATATTTAGCTCAACCAACCATTGAGCTCAGTTGGCAAATAAGTTTAGTTGAATAGCAGATTGGATACAACTGGATTAATTTCATGCTCACGCGGTACAGTAACACCTCGTATTACTTAGACATTAATTACTATAACACGATGTACGTACGGCAATATAAGGACTTCGAAAACTCCAAAACAATCTTGACATCATATTTTATTTGTTACTACCTCTCAAAATATCAAACCGTCAGCCAGAAACTTTTCAGCTTCTCAATTTATCAACAAGTTCACCGATTTGAAGCACATATGCGGCGGGTAATATGATTTGTAATTGGCGGGCACTGCTTATTCTCGATTGTCATGTACTCACAGGTGCTAGGTATGCCGAATTGGTATTATATATTAGCTAGAACTCGTCGTCGATACCTTGCTATCGGCCCTTAAACGAAAACAATCGGATGAATATGAGTATATGGGCGAATGGGAACTTCATCTATCTAAATCATCAACCAGCCCAAACCAAAAAAAAGAAAAACAGGGGACTGGGGCGGGTGCAAACAAAAACTTTTCCGCGGGAAAGTAGTTTGCCCTTCGAATCAAAAATAAGAAGATTGTCGATGGAAGGCAGGAAGTAGGGAACTACTCAATAGAAGGGTTTTTGTACTCTTAAAATCTAGGTAAGTTTAGATATACTAATAGAAAATTCAAACCCTTAGCAAGCCTCGAGCATGTACTGTAGATTTTTGTTATGGTACATAGATAAAGGTAGCAGGTTTAAGACGTTTTAATTCAATATACTGAAGACTAAGAGGAGAAGAGAAGGAGAAGGGAAAGGGAACCTTCTCCCCTGTTCCCTATATGTCGGAGGAGCAAACGAATTAGCCCCACTTGATCTTCCCACTACATACAGTATTCAGCCTTCTGGCGTATTGCTCATATACTCGCCGATTAGCATCACCTGACTAAATTACCAGCGTATCACGATTTCAAGCCATGGCTTGCTTTCTATGCTGAAGATGAATCCAGAAGTCCCAGTGAATTAGAAGTGCTAGATTCTCCTGGCGCCATATTTTCTTCTCGTCTTCATCGTCAATACTGGGCCGGAATAGGCGGAAGAACTAGACGTAGGTCTTAGTAAATAGGATTTTCATGGCCTAAAGTAATTAAACAGTGCTAGGGAAGGCGCGGATTCATACCTGTATGAGCAACTTATGCGTCTCCAGTAAAGCGATGTTCTTACCGATGCAGACTCGCGAACCGTAACCCCAGGTCAAAATGTACTTTTCCATCTCCTGTGCTCTCTCGGGGCTCTCCAGCCAGCGCTCAGGTCGAAACATATCAGCGTCCTCGCCAAAGACACTTTTATCTCGATGAATAACGTATGGATTTGCACCTATCTCGGTCCCAGGAGGAACATGACGCCCGTAGAGTTCAAGACCGTCACTGTCAACATACCGAGGTATGATTATGGGCGTGGAGGGCTGATAGCGCTGTGTCTCGTGGTGGCATGCCTCAAAATAGGGCATAGTCTTGATTTCTTCAAAGGTTGGCACGGGTGAAGAGAGCAAACCCCGGCGGTCAAAGTCGTCGATTTCAGCTACAAGCTTATTGTACACCCCAGGTGTTTGCATAGCGTAACGTATGAAACCACAGAAAAATGCGGCCGTCGTATCGGAAGCCGCCACCATCAAAACGAAACACTCCGTTTTAACCTCTTCAATCGTCATGGGGGTGCCGTCCTCATTCTTTGCTGCCAGAATGTTGTCCAGGAAATCGCCCTTATGATGGGCCTTGGGGTCATTGAATCTTTCATTGAGAAGTGCATCACGGAACTATCAAATTTAGGTACGACGTCAGAAGGTGAAGATTGAGTAAGAAGAACAAAATATATGGGAGATGGGAGAAGATAAGACATACCGCCATGATTTTTCCTGTTCCCGATCTGTCCCCAGATCGCGGCATAAATAGCCACTTAGTAACAGGACTCTGTAAGATAGGAGCACACAGCCAGGGGAGAGCTCCAATCACAGCTGCAAAGGGAGCCATATCATGAAAACTTTTGATGAGATCTGATACATCGCGACCCTCGCGAACGAAGCCAAGAGGTTCACCAAACGATAGCTGGCAGATGGTGTCGTAGGCAAACCATTGGGACCAGGCTGCAAAATCCATTCTTTTGTCAGTGTCGGCGAACCGAGATGCTAGTATGGAAGTCCACTCCATCACACGCACGTCAACCTGGCCCTCGAGCTTTTTGAGATTACTGAGCTGAAACGAAGAAGCCACCCGCTTGCGCTTGCGTGCGTGTTCTTTCCAGTCTAGTGTCTGGAATGGTGGGGCTAGGTCGCCCAGTACACCAGGCGTATATACATCCGTTTTATTAGCGCGGCGGTGGTAGATCACGGGGAGAAGATGGGGATCATTGATGGCCAACAAGTTTGGTGCCGTTCGTACCACGGGCCCATAGCGACTGTGATACTTCAAGCCCAGAGTATGGGATTGCTTGGTATGTAATATCCAAAGCTTGAAGAAGTCTGATGCCGCAGCCCAGCGGGGACCTGGCCAGTGTCGCAATGGGTGAAAGAAAACATTGTAAACTGCCCGATACAATGTGTAACATAGAAGAACGCTCAAGAGACCGCTGGAGGTATATACAATTGAGAATTTCAATATCTCTTTGCTTGGAGCAAAGTTAAAGAGACTGCTGTCCATTTCGAAATTGATAGAAACAGAAGTAAACAATAAGACGTGAGGCAAAGAATGAGAAAAGTAAAGTGCGGATTTTCACATACACTTTGGTTCATTTACTGATGTACTTCAATACTTCCTCGGTGAAACCGGCTTCAAGATTCCAGCCTCAGCAGCCATCTTGTTCCCGCATTATAATTTACGAGCAATGGAGAAAAAATGGGAAACTAATCCGGAATGAGGCGAAGTAAACCTGCCATAAAAGACTTCAGTTTGAAGTGGATGCATCACCGAAGTCATCAGTTCCCGCAACTAGTAAGTACAATATGAATCCCCGAGATTTATTATCTCATGAAGATTATGAATCCTTAGAGTTGGTATAGTTTGATATACCTAGAGTCACTACCAGTCCTTTTATTATTAGTAAAATCCTCTAAAAACGTGGAATCAACGACAAGGTCGATTCATAAGAACGTAGATTTTATGTTGTCAGATTTTCAAAAAGGTAAAGAACTAGACGGCTGAAAGCTTAGTTTCTACTTTCTAATCATTGAAAGATCCACTCAAATATGGCAGATGATATGACACCATCTCCACCGGCAATGTTGATGCCCCTGTTAATTTGACTAATCCTAGCAGTCAGCTCTTGGGTGACCTAATCTCCTTTGTCGCAGCATTCTTCTTCTTCAAGACCCCTGCCTTCGATTTTCTTCGATTTGAAACAGTAGGATTATACCATCACTGCATATACGACGTATACGACGGACGACATGCTATCGTCCTATCGCTTCGGATTGAACCTTACCCAGAGGCGTATCTGGTCGCGATCAAACCCACAAAGAAAATGGGGCCAAAAAGAAGACCAGCACGTTTTATCACAGCAGGCTTCAGGGGAAGAACTATCAAGAACAGTACGGGCAATAGGAAAATAGACAAAGGAAAATTAAGCTGTAGTGTTCCGATTTATTTTTCAATTGAAACACAAATACGGTTATAAATCGAAAGATAATAGCGGGCAACGACATAGAAGTCGTGTGTTGCGGTGAATTCTCTTCCTAATATTTCTAAACAACATCAGGCCCAGGCCCCTTCCCCTTCAAAGCTAGTAGCATCGCATCATTTGGGTGAGAATCGAAACGGCAATAAGCTATCGGAAGATTTATCTAACAACCCGTATTCGGAAGTGAATCTGGCGGTGGTAACTTTTAGGTCAAGTGTGAATTTATTCATTGTAGTCTTGTTATTATACTGAATGCAAAAGTCTGCTTCTTTTCGTTGCAACTCAGTAAGGTACGGTAGAAGACAGAGCAGCAGCGATAGGGACGATACAGTAAGTAGAAAGTAGCTGCGTTCTTCTTACGATCTGGATGATATGGTTGGTTCAGTCAATCTATAATATTAAGGTTCCTAGATTGTGGGACACATGCAACTAAGATTGCGCCAGTTTAGCGAACACGTATATAACTCACAGATGGTTACGGCACGTCTTTCAACGCACTTTGTAAGGTATGTAAAAGTCCCACACAGGGATTATTGAAGCCATATAAATCATAAGGTAAATTTGTATATCATACAGAAGACAACTTTCATGTGCTTCTCATCCCTCTGGTTCAATGTTCATATGTCTATAAGCTTACCTGCCATTTGGGGGCTTTCGCGATAATCTATGAAGGTAATAAGGCTCAGTGAAAAAATAACGTGTACGTTAAAGTATGTAACATCATAGTAGGATATACCCACAGCTTTTATCCATACTGGCACCGACGTAGATTCTCTGAAAGAAGACACAATAATATCTCGCCTACTTCGAAGGGCTCAATTGCGCCTAGCCAATAGATAGTGAAAGTTCAAAGGATTGGTTGCGAAATGACGTGGATTGTATATCGCATGATTCCGGACCTAAAGCTTACAGATAGCATGGTAGTTACAATGAGTAAAATCAATTAAAGGAATTTGAAGATAGATATAGAGATCAACCCCCGATCAAACATGTTTAATGAATCTTCTGAGGAACAAACAACAAGGAAAAACAGAGCCTCACGCCCGATAGCTAACTGTGCCACCAGCAATACAGTTGTACTGTACTTAAAGGTCGTACTAATTGATTTTGAATCAATGAATTTACTTGTATGCCCTGTAAGATGCGCTGCAGTATGTATGATAGGGAAGTGTATTAGGGTACAGTAGGTGATAAGCTTGCTATCGACGAAGGGCGTTATCGAAATGTAACATACCCCGCCTTACCACCATGTTTATAATCAGTAGATATGGTATAAGCAACTTGCGTGCTTAATGCTTACTGCCTGAACCTCTGTTTAGCGGTTTCATTGCATTGAATGCGATATTTGTTATAATCAAAAATGAAGTCAATAGATACGAAATCATTTCAAATTATCTTGGGCATTATACATCAAATCAAGCTCACGGTGGATGTTTATTCGAGGGTATAAATTTCCACGTGTAACCTACATAGTTCTACTGGTACTGTAATACCATCAGTCTGACTGAGACTGACAGGGGTAGGTATTATAGTGGGGCGTGTAGGACCTTATAGGGTATATACTTGGTCTCTCTTAGAATGGTGGTAATCTTCATAGTACTCTAACTAGTTTCTTCATTAATGTATGTTGAACCATGCAAGGGCATTTATCGCAGCAGTGAATGCCATTGGAATTTGCGAACAAGTTACAAGGAGAAGCATGGGAAACGCCTGCCTTCTATCAGTACATTTGATTCTAACTTTGGACTAGACAATTGATACGACCTACGCATGTGTCTTTGCTTGATGACGTGCATTTACGATTTGCGCATGTATCTCTACTTCACCATATGCTTAGCCTCAAATCCTTCGTGGTGGCCAATTCCTTCGTGATGGCCAGAATAGTACATGGTTACTGCCATCCTAATACTATTTAAATCTATAATCCCCCTGATAATCATGCCTCTATTCCAGCAAAAGGAAACAAATATGGCAAACAATGAGAATGGGAATAGCGTCAAATTGCGTGCCTCTTGCAATGCGTGCAACGAGTCAAAGCTACGATGTAGTCAGACAAAACCCTTTTGTGTTCGTTGTGAGAGGAATGGTGTAGCATGTGTCTATGGCTTGTCCCGAAGAACCCACAGGGACGCACCCCGAATTGTAGCAACCTCACGTTCCCCTTCCTCTGGCTCGTCATCAAGGCAACAATATGCCAAGAACAATCGTTCCAATCGCCACACTACAACGTCCGATGTCATGACACCGCACCATCCTCAATTCTTCCTTTCCCAAGACCAAAGCATTCAAGACCAAAGTTCTCTCTTGGATTCGGCTAGCCTTCATGCTTCCCATGATTTCAATTTCTTTTCTCAGCCAGGAGCAGAAGGGTTGTATTATGGTTCTCAATTATCCACCGATGAACTCATGGCCGGTTTTCGAAACGGGAACAACGAAAATGGCTTCGGTTTCATCTTTCCCCAAGATCCGATGGAGGGTGTAATCATGCCGGTGGAACATGATAATAATGCCAATTTGGCACTATCGCCACCTTTGAGGGAAACAAGCAGTGCTGATGCCCGGCTACTACAAACACCACCACAACAACCACAATCTCTATTGGGCCTACATATATTGAGAGAATGGAAACGCACACAAGATCACAATTGTAGTTGCAATTCAGAAGCCACTCCATATCTCGCACGTACATCACAACTCAGTCGCCATGGTGGTAGGAAGCTCTCATTCGACGTAGAGCTCTCGCAGATAAAGCGGGCCATCCTCGACTGTGAGGCATCTATGAGATGTCAAGAACACGCTTCAGACCCGACCGTCACTATGATCATGGGAGTGCTCGTCGGGAGCATAATGGATGGGCTTGAGATGCTATTGGCCAATGATCCTCGAACCCCAATCTCCATGGCATCACCAAAAACGGCTAGTGCACCAACAAACACAACAACAGAAACAAACGGGGTGTCAATGACCGATACGTCTGGTGGGAGGATAAGCGAGCCGCCGCCTGATATGACTAACTCGGAACCGCGAATTAGCTGGGGCATACTACAGCTTGACGACGACGACGAAATAGACCTCCGGAACCGGCTGTGCATGCTTTATTTTCGTCGAATTGAAGGTCTACTGAAGCATTTTAACCATTCAGTCAGCGTTCTTCGGGAGTCTCAAAGCGAGGCCGGCTCTTGTGGCTCAACATACAGCATGGCTTGCGAGTATATGAGGATGTGGTTGGAGCAGAAGTCTAAGGCTATGAATGAGTCACTCGCCACTTGTAGCTAGTTTTGTTGATTGCTACCGTATCTTGTCAAAGTAGTGACGGAATAATGAGATTACGGGTGCCGGTACAGTAACGACATGTATATATTTATTACTTCCAGCCCTACCTCTTACTTTAAATTTAATTTAAGCATGAATTTAGCCTTTTTGAACTCACACGACCGCCGATACTATAACTTATGTGATGATGCAAGTAACAAGTGATTCCAACAAGTGGGAGGTTAACTATACTTGTTTCTATTGCTTGCTTCAAGACTTAGTAATATATGTGGGGGTAACATCGCATTTCGCCAGACCAGGCATCTATTTGAGATTTTCCGCGAAGGCAGTAAAGTCTATGTTTGAAATCACACCATTCGAAGTCAACATAGTCTAGGTTTGAGATGAAGTCAATTGATTCAATCATTGGCTTGCTACAGAAATCTATATACAATCGTCCCAAAAGTACTAAGCGAAATGGAGTTCGGGAATTACTCTATCTGTTATATGAAAACGACATTAAGTATGACGTGTACTTAAATGCGGGGTCATTTATTATGGTGGTTTGGTAAACTAAAATAATGCATCGAAGAGGTATGTGGTAACAAGAAAGAGCAAAGAAAATCCCCATCAACAATCCGAGACTCATATCGACCCATCCCAAACGAGAGGTTCACTTCAGTGACTCGAACCTTGCCTTTTCCTCACTATCCTTTGCCAAATAGTTTATAGTCCAGTTCCACAGGTCCTCCTGCTTGCTCTCGTCATAACTATCCTTGCTCGACTTGATCTCCCTGAGCCCCTCCCAGTACTTTCCGGTGGTACCCTCGACATCAGCGCCGACCGCGAGTCTGGTAAGCGCAGCGCCTGATTGTGCCGGCGTGTGCACGTTCGGATTGAAGATGATGCGAAGTAGACCTAGCATGTGTGGTAAAACTGAGTTCCAAAGCCAGCGCTCGATCTTCGTTCCCTCACGTGCCAAACCCGTGCCGGGCATGAGGCCAGGATCCATTGCATTGACGGTGATATGACGTTCCGGAGCCAACTGATTGAGTTTGCGCGCCAATTGATAGGTGAATAATACGTTGCAAAGTTTGGCGGTCGAGTAACGCTTGCGACCAGGGATTTTGATCATATTTTCGGGTGGGTGCGCAAGGTCTTCCGCAGTGTTGTATTCAGCATCTGGCAACCCTGACTTTTGCGCCGGATCATGCGTCCCACTTGAAGTGAAGACGACGCGAGCACCTGGAGAGAGACGCGGGCACAAGAGGAAGAATAATAGTGCGTGTCCGACATGTGCAATGGCGAAGGTCTTCTCCATGCCTTCAGGAGTCATAGTAAGGTCGTAGGGGAATTGGAGACCGGCATTGAATACCAGAGCTTGAATTGGTGGCTTTTTAGAGTCGGTTATCCAATTCTCAGCAAAGCTCCGAACACTCTTCGTGTTAGCCAGATCGAGTTGCATAAAGATGGTGTTCTCCTGGCGAAGCGTTTTGTTGATGAGTCGAGCAGAATCATGCTCCGATCTCGAAGCAATAACAACGAGATAGTCAGGATGTTCCTTGGCGATATTAAGAGACGTGTAGTAACCCATATTTTCTGAGCCACCAGTAATGATAATGGAACGTTTGTATGCCATATTGTAGGTGTTGCTTACGATGGTACGCCAAACTTTGGATGGTAGCGTTAAGTTTGAAAATGAGGAAAAGAACTGCTTCTTAGTTTAGTCACATATTAGAGGAGTAAATCATATCACCTTATAATCATTCCAACATTCACAGGGTGTTGATGAAGGGAAATGGCTAAATGGTACTAAGCGCGGACATGGATTCTATTGATGTCCGAGGATTTTTTCGAAGCCCGAGTTCCTTTTCATTGTCCGATGTTGCACTGTGCCACTGTCGGTAAAACCATGGTTGTTGGTAAACCTTTGAAATGTAGGGGTTTCATTGGGTCAGGGGTTCTTCGCTTACATAGACGCTAAGTTGGCCGACAAGATTAAGTTGCCCGACACGGCCTACCGTATATTTATACGTCCAGATGTACTGATGCAGGGATAGCCTTAAATGACGGCTGTGGTTTAATGCGCGGTGCGTATATAGATGTCTGCAGCTGCCAGCGGCAAAGCCACAATCTGCATTACCGGTATATGCATAGATGTCGCTGCCCATCAAATTTACGATATCACATAATGGCCTAAGACGTTAAATTGTAATATTTCGAAGAGGCGTTTGGAACGTTACTAGATAAATCCATAAATTGAATTTAATAATATATACTCTAAAAATTGTAGCGCGAAATCGGCGCATATTTGAATATGCATCAAATAGATTCTAATACTTTATAAATTTCAGTAGAAATCAACATACATGGGTAGATATCTAATAGAGAATACGAAAGTACTGTGAATAAATAAATGATTGAGAACATGAAGAGGGATATATACCTTGTTTAGCCAGCCACGCCCGTTCAACTGAGCTAACTAGGCTCATCAAGATCCCAAGGTTTAAGACCATTGTTTAATTCTCATTCAATCAATGAAAGTTATAAATTTCAATGTTCAATCCCTTTTTGAGAAATCAAATTTGTAGAATTCAATGTTCAATCGCTTTTCGATAAATCAAATGTTAAATCTCTGAAGTCTTAAAATGCTAAGAGCTCATTGTTTTAATTCTATCCAATGAACAAAAGTTATAAAATTTAATGTCTAACATTTATCTAATACTTGGGATAAGATTCGACACAGAATGAAATGTTTGCTAAGGATTTTTGACCAGTGGCAGTGGGCAAAAAGAAATATTTCTTCGACAAGTTTATGAGATGGTTGTCTGCGAAAACTTTTCACCAGTAATCAGGGAAGATCATTGCATATTTGGGGGTATTAAACTCCGTTCTTTAAAAGACGTCATATATATTCAATGTTCTACCATGCTTTTTGATATGTAGTGAATTTGCAAACTTCCTTAAAAATTCAACGAAAATCAGAAAGCCATGAACATGCCATCTAATAGGCAGTACTCTACTTCGCTCACTCAATAATATATGGCACATCGCTACTCCTCACAAATGGGCTCAGATCCACCGGTAATCCCATTTCCGCCTTTCCTTCGAGCTCTGTTCTGCCCAATCCGAGGAATGTCCACATGTTGGCGTCGCGATATTGGATATCGTAATCCTCCCAGCGTGGAGCCTGCAGTGTCTTCATCATATGCAACATACTACCGCACCATAGCATTACTTCTCCGTCGGTAGTTCCTCCATTCTTGTACCAAGATTTACACCCATCTGCCCAGGTACTAAATGACTTGTGCCACGCCGCCGAGTATTTCATGTACTGGTCCGTTGGCCCAACTTTCGGAACCACCGAGTGGATACGGTCAGTAGAGATTTTTAGACACGCTTGGATAATGTAGTCGGCTTGTACTTCATGCTAAAAATCAAATTGGTCAGTCTATCTTTTCACACTTTGTAATCTATCAGTAGTAGATATATTCAAAGCACTTACGGATGCCAAAACACAGCCTGATCCCCAGTTTCCGGTTGGTCCACCGATGTGGAAGAAATTGGGAAAGTTGGGTGTGGCAACGGTAAGATATATGCTTGGCTTATTGGCCCATGCCTCTCTCATTTTCAGTCCGCCTCGACCCTTGACTGGACTACCCATCAAACAAAATAGTCAATATTTGAAGTTTTTGTACATGGAATCACATTTTTACAAGTATGGTATGGTCCAAACTTACAAGTGCGGTGTATATGCGACATCGAAGCCGGTGCAACAAACGATCATATCAAAGTCAAACTTGCGTCCATCGGCTACGATTAAGCCGTCCTCGGTGAAAGATGTGATGCCTTCTCGTACCGTAGTAACGTCTAAGTTCCCAGGTTAACTTTGTTCAGTACATAAATGATATTTCTCTGGTGGGTTGGAGCTAGATTAACTCACTGTCTTTGATAAGAGCCTCGACAAATCCTTCAGCTGGCTAAAATTAGGGAACACAGTTATTAATATCGAGATTTATATATATATATACAAAAAGGGTAGTAGCTTTGGGCTGATACATACCGTATTGCGACGACAGCCAGGCCCAAAATCTGGAACAAAGGTCTCGGCGAGACTCTGATGCTCAGGACCGAAGCGCTCCTTCATTCCATCTATCATGGCTTGCGACGCAATTTTGGACACTGCACTATCTTTTAAGAAAACTCCGAACCAGCGCTGCAGCTCCTGGTCAACATTCTTCCGGTATTCTAATAGCCCCTCTGGGTTATCGCGTAAAGCTTTTTTCTCATCTTCGGTATAAAAATGTTTACCTAGAGTCCCGGGCATTTGGGCTTTGTCGGCTGACAGACCTGGTACAGCAATCTGCTGTAGACCAAGTGGTGGTGTGAGCCATTGTATAGTTCTCGCGAAAAGGGTCAACGATTTTGAGCCTAAAAGTAAGAAAATCATTCTTCATCAGCACCGGTTTCTCTTGTTTCCGCTTCTCATGCGTCCTCATTGGTGAACTTACCATTGGCAAGTTGTGGTGTGATCTGCACCCCACTAGCACCAGATCCAATGACGGCCACGCGTTTGTTCTTCCAGTCGAAACTGGAATCCCAATTAGAGGAGTGGCATATGTTTCCCTTGTACTTCTCTCTACCAGGGATATCCGGCACTTGTTCGCAACTTGTTAGTACGACGATTCAACGATAAAACTCGCAATACTGTGTCAGGATAGGTATGATGCTTACTTTTCCATTTGTTAAGGGGGCCTGACCCATTAACGAGTACATTGCACCGGTCCGTGAAAAATGTTCCGTCCTTTCTTTGTAGTTCTACTACCCCTGTTTTTTTGTAATGTTCGGGTCAGCATCTGCATTCTTCCAAGTAGTTTTGCGGAAGAGGAAACATAGAATTCATGATATAGGGATGATCTTACATTCTCCAGCTGTATCATCCCACTCTGCACCTACAACTGTGGTCTCAAGCTGTATGAAGCGGTTAAGTCCATACTTATCAGCAAAGTTTGCCATGTAGGCTAGAATTTCTTGTGCCGGGACGTAGAAACCGCTCCAGTCTGGGTTTGGCTCAAAGGAAAAGGTGTAAGAGTGGGCAGGAACGTCACATCCGCAGCCTGGGTAGCGGTTTTCAAACCAGGTACCTCCCACTCCCGCATTCTTTTCATAACACACGAGTGAGAAGTTGCGCAAATTCTTCTGGGCCTTGAAGGCTGTGAGAAGACCTGCAGCCCCCGCACCGACGTGAATGATGCGGATAGGTGCTTGTTGCGAGTGGTGTTGTTCTCGGAACTGCACCGTGGGGATGTTTTGGACAATAGTCATCGTGCTTTTGAAATTGGAGGTAGAGCCGTATGTTCCAAGTTACTGCTCAAAATACATTCGAAGTGGAGATGGAGATGGTAATGGACAAAAAGATAAAAATAAGAGGGGATACCAGTTACTTCTTAGGGACCTTACGATTCTTAAAGAAAAGTGGTACAGCAAGAATGAATGTCTTTGATTGGAGGAATCCGAGTCCTTTGTATTCCTACGGGACTAGGAACTACACGGTGATGGCATTGGTATCCCGATAGTCAATAACCCTGGCTACATGCATCATATATGATAGTAAAATTAGCACGCGTCGTCTAAATCATACCGCTGATTCCCGTGCCGGTCGAGATTACTACTGCCTAGTCTCGTTGAATTAGCAACTTGATTCCTACATAGTGAGGTGCATAAATATCGGTACATGGCCTCATCACAAACTCAAAGATTCTTTAACATCAAGACTCAAACATGCACATTACCGGATACACTCTAGTTATTGGTGGAGGTAATCACAATCCCAACTTCAAGCTCAATTTTCAATTCCTTTTTCTCGTGATTATCAGAATGTGGGCTGACTCGTTTTGCAGGAAGCGGAATTGGCCGCGCATGCGCATTAGCCTTTGCCGAAGAGGGCTCTGCGGGTATTATGATTGCCGATTTAGATCTCGAATCGGCGAAACGTGTCGCCGCTGAGATCAAACCCTTTGCCAAGAATCCTGCCTGCAAGGTGGAAGCAATTCAGATCGACGTTACAAGCGAAGAATCGGTGAATGCGGTGATCGTGCAAATTGGAGTAGTTTTCGGTCGTATGGATTACTGCGTCAACTGCGCCGGCATTGGGGTTGAAAATGCCGCACACATTGCTGAAGCTAATGTTGCTGAGTTCAACCGCTTTTTGAAAGTCAATGTTACTGGGACTTTCCTGGTTACACGTGCTGCTTCAGCTTTCATGTCGGCGCAAGAACTGAGTCCGCAGCTAGCGGGACAACAGGATCTAGGCGGGAAGTCACCATTTCGAGGTGCGATTGTCAATATGGGATCAGCTGCCTCATTTGTGTCAACACCAAATATGGTGCAATATACGACTTCTAAGCACGCCGTCCTTGGTCTGACCAAGAATTCAGGTTAGTTATATCTATCCATACAGCTCAGTCACCATAGAAACTTATCAATGAACTCATAAAACTTGTACTAATCTATGTTTCTTTAGCACTGGACAATGCTGCGAGAGGAATTCGCGTCAACTGCATCTGTGCTTCCTGGGTAGACACCCCAATGGTACGCAAGGCCATCGACCAGGTTCCTGGTCTAGATAAATTGATTGAGGCAGCTGTACCTATGGGCCGCATGGCGCTTCCAAGGGAAATTGCAGACTCGGTTATCTTCCTGTGTAGTCCAAGATCTAGCTTCATCACTGGATGTGGTCTCATTATTGATGGAGGCACTACCTTGACATCCAAAGTCTAAATGAACACTCGATGGTTACAGAATTTACAGTATTTTTGCCTAGTAAAATACAGTCAGGGATGCTAAAAACTCGACGGGGAATTCCTGTAGTCAAGTTTCTGTTCAAATAAAATCATGTTTCTAAGAACTATCCATGCATGTTTCGCTTTCTACCCATGCCATTGTTTATTTCCTCTGACATGATACGGTACTTCCTTCCGTTAACACCTGTAACTATTCAATCCTCAAACTACAATTTACATTTAGTAAATGAAATTTATTAAATTTGGTTTCCATGTCCTACGCAACAAACTTGGATTTTTGGATCCGGAGGGCAATTTTCATATACGAAACATTAATCTATACGAGTATCTAGAAAACCATTATCTGCATTTACATCTCTTCCGCGTTTTCATCTATCACTTACCTTAGCTGCATGATAAATTGCCTAATTCATTTAGTTGACTGCCTCTAATGTGATTTCGGCGATTCGATATCGTGCTATCCCCTTAATTGCTATAAGCATGAAAAAGTGGCCCGTGCGATATGAAAAATAGCGCTTATGCCATAAGACAGCCGTCAAGGGGATAACAATTGGGTGTTATGGGGTGCTTACAATAGAAATGGGCCCTCGGAGAATACTTTTCGGTGATGCATTCATACGAGGGCTCGGCATAATCATCCGGGCAATGAAATGGCTACCAAAGCCAGAACGGGAAACAAGTAATCGCCAATTGCGAAGATGTTGATGCGATGGCTCTAGGTGCATCAATTGAGTTTATTCCGATTAGTTTGCATGTTAGGAGGAGTATTATATCTTCACCTGTCGCAACTATTGCTATTCATTCTGTACTCACTCAATCCCATTCATTCTGTACTCACTCAATCCTATTCATTCTGTACTCACTCAATCCTATCATTGTGTAGTCACTCAATCCTATTCATTTTGTAATCACTCAATCCATCATCCAACATCAAACAAATCATCATGTCTAAGCCAGTTCCTCTCAGTAAAGACGAAGCCCCAGTCACAGGCGCAGAAGGATACATCACAGATGGATTCCCAGCTGCTGGCTTACCCAGAACTCAGCGTCACATCACGGGACACAACGAGGAGGGTCGATCCGTCTTCCTAACCACGGATTGTGGTTCCCATCATCGAAACATGGGTGAGAACCAGGCAGTTGCCAACATCTTGTACTCAACCAAGGACACTCCAATTGAATGCAACGGCAATGAAGATATGAAATTTGCCGCGGAGACTGAGGCAAGTAGAACACCTCCTTTCTATCCTAAAATCAAACTAATGCCGTTCCGACAAATAGCCTCCATTACATTACCACAATGGGTCTGTGGTGCGCATGATCGATTTTGGACCAGGAATTGAGTCTCCCCTCCACCGCGCCATCAGTGTAGACTATGGCGTGGTTGTGGAAGGTATTTTTGAATTGATCTTGGACTCCGGAGAGCGCCGCATTATGCGACGTGGAGATGTATGTATCCAACGTGCTACTTCGCACAAATGGAAGAACATCACCGGTAATGGTACTATGCCTGGTCGAATGTTGTGGGTGTTGCTACCGTGCAACGACATCATGGTTGGTGGAGAAAAGGTTGAGGGATTCTTGGGCCAGTTGGAGAGCTCATACAAGAGATGAAGATAGACACAGTCGTATAGAAACGTGGCGTGAGCTTAAACAAATTGTGGTATGATTACAATAGATAGATAGGAGGAGTACCAATTATCATGACGCTTCATTGTACTTCAAGTTACAAATGCCTAAGCTATGTGATCAGAGTATCTTATTTGAGATAAAGATACCACTGAATCTCAAATCCCAAAACCGAAGCACATATCTCCTCGTAATTGGTAGCTTTCCAAAGTTTTTGAAACCTTATAATAAATTCCATCAAATAAACTTCATTCAATGTTTATCTTATTTCTATAAAATGAACTTCATTCGATGTTTATTCAATTTTCATAAATTCAAATTCAATAATTATTAAAATACACACTTGAACATT